>PVJX010009562.1:0-14577 GCA_004027295.1 Dolichotis patagonum
GCTCAGGGCCCCTGACCCTTGGCGTGACTTGCAGGGGCTGGCAGTGGGCGGGGAGAAAGCATGAGGGAGATGCTAGTGAACTCCCAGCTCCCCTGCTCCCATGCCAGGCTGAATTGCATAAGTCTGAGCTCCCTGAGCTGGCAGGAGCTGGTTTCATCTCCAGCAACCCTGTGTAGTTTCTGCAGGGTGGCTGGAGTGTCAGGGAAGTGAGCAACATGCCAGTGACTGAAGTTGATTGCTGGAACTGTGCTTTCCTTCTGGAGCCAGTAAGCAGTCTTGGAACCATGCATAGCTTAGCCTTTAGGAGCCTCCTTTGTTATTCAAACCTTCGTCTCCCCTCACCCTCCATCCCCGCCCACACATGTACACCTACACCTTTCTTGGCTCTACCTCATATGCTGCATGCACAGAATGATCCAGACAAATCTGTTTCTTGCTGTGTAATGCCCTGCCCCCACCTCCCTGCCCCAGCCTTGATAGAGCTCTTCTCCCTGCATGGAGGAGAGGTGCATCAGCCAGCCTTGAGTTTGCTCTCCTCCTACCCTTGGACGTGCCCTGCTTTGCTCCCTGCACTCCTCCAGACGTGGACTCAAGGGTACTGGCATAGTTTCCCTTAACAACTTCTGCCTAGATGTTCACAGTACAGAAATAAGGATCTAGAGACAACTTTTTCCTAGCTCTCCTTTGCAAGGGAGTACAAGAACTATGTGGAAAAAACTTCTTTTCCTGTTTACTCCACCACCACCATCAACTCTCTACCTCCTACCTACCCCTTGGCCACTCAGCAGCACCTTCTGCTGCTATTTGGGATCAGTCTCACGCAATAGAGCCACAGACACTTTTCTCTGTGCCCTCCTCCCTCTCTCTTGATAGTGCCCCTTCTTCTCTTTTCTCAGAGCCCCTTCTCACACAGCGTCCTGGAGAAGCCAGCGGTTTCCTCTGTGTCCATTTGGAAAGCTTTCATCCAACATTCAGGCCAGCGAGAAGGAAGGGAAAAGTTTTGCCTGGTTTAACTCATGTCTACCATAAAGAAGCTATGAGTGCATGGTGTCTTCCTGAAAGCCTGCCATTCAGTCCCAGAGGCTTACTTCTGTCTTTTCCTGGGGACTAAGACTAGTCATGACTTTTGTGGGGAGTTTTCCAGGACCTGCCAGTCCTAGGGACAGTCCTAGAAGGGTGTAGGGGGGGTAGAAACTACTGGAAAGCTACTTGAGATGTGCTGGCAGGCCAGGTAAACATAACTGGTACCTACTTGCCAGAGTAGGGCTTGGCTTGACCTTCTAGGTGGGTTGAATTTGGGCTCCTGTGTGCTTTGGACTAAGCCAAAGTCAAAGCTTAGTCCAAAGGGCAAAGATCCTGGGTTTTGTAGTTTCTTTAGAATTTTCTGCAGACATTCTCTTCTAGGGCCACTGTTACTGGATGAAAGGCTCAAGCACCACCTCATGGTGTCCTGCTTCTCTGCCACAGAGCCATAGGCTCAGGACCTGCCAGTGTTACACAGAGATGTTCTGTGCAGCCCATTCCAGGATCTTAAGGCCAACTTTCTATATACTCCCTGGTACTACAACTTAGGACAGTCATTGGCTGCCATTTCATTTCTTAGAAGTTGCTGTGCATCCTCAATTCCAGCTCCAACCCAGGGTCATCCTGGAGGCAGTAGTTAGCAGAGCTGTCTCTGGCAGAATTATGAAGTGTCCTCACAACCGCTTTTCCCTCCCTGTCCCTTCTACCTTCTGGCCTTCATTTTCCCCCAGCACTGCTTCTGCTCACTCACCATCCCTATGCTGCCCCAGAAACCCCATCAAGACATTCATACTGGGCTAGCCCAGACAAGAACAGCGGTTAGCCTCCAATCCCCAGGCTGTTCATAGGCCAGTTGAGGAAAGGAGGCAAGCACAGGAACAACCAGCCCATGTTCCTGCAGAGAGTGTGAGACCCTGATTTCGAGCCATAGTTGTGTCTTGGGTTGACCAAGAAAAGCTTTACGGAGAAAGAAAGCATGGTTTGCTTTATCCACCCTTAAGTACAAATGTCCTCTCCTCAGAGTTCAGTCTTAGGCCTGTATCACCTCTCATTCTGCATTCTCTTTCTACTTTTAACAGTATTGGCTGTCCCTGAGGAGACCACCTATGTAGGCTTGGACTTCTGATCTTAGTTTGCTGCTCAGACTAACCAGCAAACTTCTCCATCCATCCGAATGTCCCATGCATACCTTACTCAGCTGAGCACATCTTGGGCCACCCTTCTCTTCTTGCTCCCCTTTGTCTCCTCCATTTTCTCTTGATGACATAACCCAAACTGGAAATCTAGGAGTCATCCTTCACTCCTTTCTCTTCCTCACTTCACACTTAAAATTTTCACTAGTCATCCATTCTTCCATTCATTCAACAGTTATTTGTTGCTGCACCTTCCTCTTTGACATTGCTGCCCCTCCACTGCCAGTGTCTAAATTCATACATTTGGCCAGTCTTTTCTGTTCTAGAACTGGCTTCCTGTTTCTTCCCCCTGTGACCTTCTCCCAGTCATGCATGACACAGCTACCAAAGTGATCTTCCCTGCCACTCTCCTGCTATGAGCCTTGCTAATTTGGGGATAGGAGATCAAGATTGCTGCTGAGGTATGGGATGGATCCCAATGGCTCAGGGGATCTTTGTGGCTGATAGAGGGAAAACTTCCTACCTTTCAAAGTTTTGTGTAGATTTTAATGTGTACTACGGACAATTCAACTAGTACATTCAACTCATGGTTTTTCATATGTTTTCTTTTACAATAAGTTTAAGTGTTTAAAAACCAAGTGATTTTGAATAAAATTACTAAGTGGGTAGTAGTACATGTGACTGAAGGCAAAGGCTGAGAAACTGTTAACACCAGTGCTTGAGGTTTGGGAAGCACCAGTTTTAGGTCAAAGTGTGTGTCCCTTACCAAAACCTAGAGACCTTCTATGATCAGATCCCACTTGCTTCTCCAGCTTCACTTGCTGTCATGTATCACCTTGAGCTTGATGATCCAACTGTATGAACAACTTAAGGAATTCCAAAATTGATCATTCCATATTTCCATGCTTTGGTAAATGCACTTTCCCATATCTACAGTACCTCTTCTTCCAGTGATGTCTTATTCATCTTTCAAAACCCTTATCTGGTGTCACCTCTTCTCTGAAACCTTCCTTGACTGGCTTTCCCAGACATAAAATTAATGAACAGAGTTCATTATTCCCTCTTCTGTACTAATTTGGTATCTTTGGCATTATTTTATCAGCATGAATATTGTTATTTTTATAGTTATCGAATGTTTATCTATCATGTTAAACATGTGCTTTTCAAAGACTACAACTTTGAAAAGTGAGAAAGAACCACTAAACAGGACTCAGAAGTCTTGGCTTCTGCTTTCTTACTGGTGAATCTGGAGGGTGATCTGAGGCAAGTCATTTGCCTTGCTATCCTTGGGAGGATCATTAACACATTAACAGGATGTTTTTGAGAATGTGATGTGAGCTAGCTAGAAAAAAATTTTAGAAAATTCAAATTGCTTTTCACATAAAGAAGAGTGATGATCACAGATGGAGAAATCACTGGGTCTTAGCTCTAAGCCTAAAGCCCAAAGAGTCCTTGTGTGTTTGAAGGACCACGGGGAGCAGCTGGCCAGTTGGGCTGAGCCAAGCAGTTAGTACCACTGGATGAGGAAGACTATATATGTGGGGAGCAGCAGTCACAGCATGTGGAATCCCAGCACCACCTTAGAACCTAGGTTGCTTTAAGCCTGGAAAACCATGTCTGCCAGGCTCATAGGTTACAAATGATTTCTCTCCAAGTTTCACAGCCCTTTTTCCTCTCAAGTGTAGCCTTGTCATCTTGTAAATATACAAGTGATGTAGAAGGGAAAGTGTGCTAGTGCTCCCAGCGTGTGCATAGCTGTGCATACAGGAGCCACCTATTTGAACTAATATCCCACAGAGAAAGAAGGGGAACCAGTATTTGTCATACCCTATTACATGACAAAACTGTTCATCTACCACTGTAACCCTCCAAACAGTCACCAGGCAGGGATTATTGATGCCATTTTACAGATGAGAAAACTGAGACCAGAGAGAAACCTGTCCCATGGTCTGATAACAAGGAAGTTGTGGAGCTAGAAGTTGAGCCCAAATCAGTCTGGCTCCCAAGTCTGTGCCATGTGCTCCTCAGCATCTTTGCAACTATGGCAGGAGGCAGTAACCTTGGAGACTGGGTGTGGTAGAGGGAGGGGATCATGGCTCCATTTTGGTGGAGAAAGCAAATCACTATAGCAACAATGACTGTGATACCCAGCTTGGTAGAAGTTTCACCATATGTCTGTTTGATGGCATGTTTGTGTTGTTGGAATAATTGAACTCACTGGAATCTCTGTGTTGGGCCCAGAAGCTAGGGTGGGAAGTACCTGAGCTAGCAGGAAAGTGAGAGATTTTCGGATTTAAGCCTAAGCCAGGTGTTGAGGGAAGCTTCAGATCCAGAGAAAACTGGTATTATTCTGGCTTCTAACACTCCCTTCCCCCAAGCAGACCTGCCAACGCCATGAGCAAGGTGACCTGTGCTTCATGATGAAAGTGAATTTACTTTTCTGTCTCTGTACCTAAACAAAATAAAGGAATTGTCTCAATGAAATTTGTGAGACATCTGTACAGTTGACCTGGCCCTTTGACCTTCACAAGTTTTTTGAATTCTCACCATCCTTAAGACCAGTGTGATAAAAACTAAAATGGCAGACACTTAGCAAGGAGTCCATGGGCTCTTTGCTGCTGGGGACCTTCTTCCTGAAGACATAGTTTCTAACCAGACTAGAGTCCTTTGCAAAGTATGAATAAGGTTAAAATTCTAGGTTACCAAGCAAAATATTTCCTAGAGCTCCTCACCTCCCATAACCAACAGGTGTACTGGAAGCAGAGGCATGGACCCTAGGGTTGGGGCCAATCATGTTCCCATATTTTTTGGGCAGAACTATAAGGAAATAAAAATCAGGTGTAAAAACTACAGTGGCCACTATCAAAGTATGGGAAAATGGCTACATAAATATGGCACATCATATTTTGCTGAAATATGGTAGAACCATGTTAGAGCTGGTTACAGAAACAGTTAAGCAATGTAGACAATGCTTATGTGAAAGTGCAACATATAAAAGTCACAATAAAAAACTACCTCTATGCTGAGCCATACAAGCCCTGTAAAAACATTCATGTTCAAGAATGGAGAGAGTATTGTGAAAAAAAACAACTTAATTGATTGTGGATGGCAAGCTTGGTGAATTTTTCCTTCCCTTAGATTTCCATTAATGTTGTTACAATCTTGTTTGTGGAAACACATAGTAAAAAGCATTAATATGTAGAACAATTACAGTAGCAGATCATTCTGTCAAACTGAGGGATCAAATCATATCATTTCTCTGAGCTAGTCAACACATTTGAAGGACATCAATCAAAAGTTAGGTACCTTTCCAGGTGTGGTGGTGCACACCTATAATCCCAGCACTTCAAAGTCTGAGGCAGGAGGATCCCTGTGAGTTCAAGGCCAGCCTGGACTACGTAGTGAGACACTGTCTCAAAAAAAAAAATTAGGTGTCTTTCTTTATGGAAAGAGTCAGCCACAAGGAATGGAGAGATGCTGTGGAATTTGTGAAGCAAGCCCCACATTTAAATGCAAGCTCAGATCCATGCATTGGGTTTTTGGAGGAGGTTATTTTATCACTTGTATCTCAGATGCTTCACCTGCACTGTGAAGATAACAACAAATTGTCTTACAACTCTAAAATGTTTGTTTGTTTATGAGGTGAAGGTCTCACTATGTTGCCCAGGCTGATCTCCAGCTCAAAGGATTTTCCTGCCTCTGGCACTACAACTGCTAGCAGTACAGGTGCCATGTCACCACATTGGTTCCATCTGTGACACTTTGAAGGAGCTTGTGAGGTGTAAAGTGCTGCACAGTGTGAAGCTTATTGCTATATGTACATGAGTATTTGAAATGAAAGTGTTAGGTGCTGCTATGGTTTGGATATGGTGTGAGCATGTCCCCCAAAGCTTCTTGTGCTAAAAACTTGGTATGTAGTATGGCAGTATTGAGGTGGTAATATCTGTAAGAAGTGAGACCTAGTGGATGATGGTTAGCTTATTGGGGACACAGCCTTGGAAGGAATTAGTGCAGTTATCGTGAGTTGCTAGTTAGTTCCCACAAGAGCATGTTGTTCTAAAAGAGCAAGCCTGGTCCCTGCATCCAATTGGCTTCCTTTCTTGCCATAGGAGCTATTACTCTTGCACATGCTGCTACTGTGATGCCACTCACCATGTGGTAATGTAGCCAAGGAAGTCCTCACCAGAAGCCAATGTGTGGGGACACCCAGTTGGACTTTCAGCCTACAAAACTAGGAGCTAAATAAACCCATTTCTTTTTACATTACCTACTCCTGGAAATTTTGTAGTATCCACACAAAATAGACTAATACAAGTACTGTTCTGCATTTTACCCCCTCAGTTGACAATAGTTGCAGAGTGGGCTTGTGCTGCCAGATGGCAGCTACTTTGACTTTTCTGAGCACTGGGGTGCCATTGAACTTTGATTAAGCTGGGGAAGCTTTCTGGTTTTATCCTTGGAGGGGGAAAATTAGGAAAATGTTATGAGTTCTCCTCTTCCTCTAACATGCTTCAACTTCGTGGAGAGAATGGCTGCTAAAGAACATGGTGAAGACTTACATAGCTCTGTGGGTTCTCAGCTGATGAGGCAAGGCAAGTGACCTGAGCTCTCAGAGCTTCCACTGCCTTCATGGTCAGCATTTCCCACTCAGGACATTGGAAAGGATAAAATGAGGTGTAGATCTACAGCACCTGCTAGGCAGGAGGCAGGGAACATGTGGGAGCTGCTGTCGTCATCACTTAGGAGCCTCAGATAGGAAGAGTCTCTAGGCATTTCAGTGGGGATGAAGATGGGTGTGAGGGAAATCTAGAAGGAATAGAGTGTATATAATGGCCATGACTATCATTTCCACATATCAAAATTGAAGTTTTCCATGGGAAGAGAAGACTTTTTGTCTCGATTGTATTAGAACCAGATATTGTATTGTATTGTATTGTATTGTATTGTATTGTATTGTATTGTAATTTGCATGGTGATGGGGAACCCAGATATTTTAATAAAGGTGAGATTCCCACTTGAAAACTATTTACCTCCCATAAACTTTACATTTTATAGATCCATAAGAGGTGAGGTGACATTTCAAAGGTCACCAGAGATTAATGTGAGCAGCAGTCCAGCTGCTCCTCTCAGCATTGCCATCACCATTGCCCTAGAATTGTCCTTGTGACCTCTGGGATTTTTTCATTACAATGATAAAGATATCCTGGGCCACTTAGCCAGGACCCCGTAACCACTATCAAGCTGGGAGAAACCAGACAGGTCTCTGACATTGAGAAGAGGCCAAAATGTTGCTTGAGAAGACCAAGCAAGTTGCCCCAGTAGGGCTCCTGAACACTGACAGGGCAGCTCTCAACTGCCGTCTGCATTCCTGCAGAGTAAATGGGCTTGGATGAAACTTTCATTTTTGTCAGTAGCAGATTTCCTATTTTAAAAGTCAATCTCTTGTGGAGTTCTCCCAGAGGACAGATGGAGGGTGTGAGGAGCAAGATGGGGCTCCTGATTGACCCCTACCATTTGGGAAGAACGTGTTTTCTGAGTCCTGCTTCTGGTATTGGAAAGGGTGGTATAGAGCTACCTCTATGAACTTTTCCTGTGGCTGGGGTGGGGGTTGCTGTTCAGGCTCTTAAAGCTTGTCTCAGAGAAGATGTGCTGTAGCCCTCACAGCATACAAGATGAAAGACAGACAGCACGTCTAGCACACTGCCCTTATGAAATATTCTGACCTGCTCCCCCACTATGCAAGTAACCACATAGTAAGCAAGGAATGAGGGGAGCTGCCACTGCTATCACTTAAGACTCTCAGAGTATTTGGGAACTTGCTTCTGCTTCTGGGACCTAGTTTTTGGAGATTTCTTGCTTCACAGACTGTACTCTTCACCCTTCTGTCCCAGCCCCATGGTTTAACATTGCTGCTCCCATCCTCTCCTCTGCTAAACTCTTCTTTGGTTTTTCTATTTGTTTGTTTGTATGTTTTGGGTGTTTTAGGGGGAGACGGTCTTGCTATGTAGTTCAGGCTGGTCTTGAACTCGCTGTGTAGCCCAGGGTGGCCTCAAACGCCCAGTGATCCTCCTGCCTCAGTCTCCCAAGTGCCAGGAGAGCACTACCATGCCCAGCTCCTGTGCTAGACTCTTGACTATCTCAACCTGCACAAAGACTGTCTCTGAACATCTGCTTGTAACTTTGGTTCTGTCACCAATTCCTATTCTTTCCTGGGTGCTTGAGGGAAAGGAACTATCTCCTGGAGGCAAGTGACAAAGTTGCAAAAGTTGAGAACTCTTATGGTAGCAAGTAACACTCATGATCTAGATCACACTACTGGATCTTAGGATAAATACAGGTCCTCTCCTCCCTCCACCGTCATCAGGCCTCCAACACCTCAAACATGAAGGCTATGTTATGAAACTTACAGAACTCCAAAACCTGAGTTGGAGAAACAAAAGATAAATATCAACTGGAATCTAATTGGTAAAGTCTTTTTATCCTGAACAGTGTAGCTCTGACCACATGTGATGGTAGCTCCTGTCACAGTAACGGCATACAGTCACAGCCCAGGGGGACCATGGGCAAGAAGTCACTGTGGAGGACAATGACAAACTCAGGCCCAGGGCTGTGTGAAGCAGGCTGGAAGGTATAACCAGTGAGAGATCCACACCAAGGTGAAGGCCAGCAACACTGTAGAAGAGAGACCTTCCTGAGCTTTACGTGGAAGGCTGAACTATCTTATCTGTTAGGAAGGCAAAAGAGGCATGCTAGAAACACAGCCTGCTCCAGCAGACCTTCTGTTGAGCCAGGTAGATATTTTGGGGATATTAACTCATTCAATCCACATAGTAACTTTATGATATATGTGCTTTTTATTATTTCCATTTTTCTGTTGTTGTTTTGTTTTTGTTTTTTGAGACAGAGTCTTGCTATGTAGTTCAGGCTAGCCTGGATTCACTATGTAGCCCAGGCTGGCCTCGAACTCACAGCCGTCCTCCTACCTCAGACTCCCAAGTGCTGGGATTATAGGACTGCACCAACAGTTCCAGTGTTATTATTTCCTAAAAGGGATCTATATATTAGAAAATGTTGATTATGTAACTGATGTATATCTCTGAGCCTCCCAAGACTCCCAAGTCTGTAGTCTTAGCCCTTAGTCTGCCAATGGGTAGGAGATAAGATGGCCAGTCTACTTTTGCCCCCTACACTGAATGATCTTTAAGACTGACTTTCAGTCTCTCCTAAGAATTAGTGTTATGGTTCTCAGCCTAGGGAGATTTAAAACAGTGCCTGGGCTACTCTTACAAACTGGTTTCATTGGTCTGGGTGGAGTCCAGCCTGCCAGGTGGCTTTCAAAGTTCCTCAACTTTAAAACATGCAACACCCTTTCTGTCCTGACAAACATCTAACTCTCATTTGTAGCTCTGCCTCTCCCTCCAGCTTGGCTCTAGCTTTTTCCTCTTAACCATAGCCAGACTTCCTGAGAGATGTCCCTAATCTCCTCCCATTTCCCTCCTTAACCTGCTTCAGGGTGGCCTCCATGAAACCATCTTTGCCAAGGTCACTTCCTTGATGTTGTTAAAAGAAAGAGTTCCTGCTCAGGCCCCGGCCTGCTGACCTTCTTGAATGATATGAGCCATTCATATCATTCATAGAAACTGACCCCATCCCAACCTCAGGGACAGAATGTGTTCACCCTGTCTGGAGATTTCACATCAGTCTTTCTGCAATGGCTGTTGTACCAAGGTATGCAAATGTGTCCTGAAGATGGGAGACTAAAAAGCCTTGGCCTTGTCCCTCAAAAAGTTGAAAGTCATCAACACAGAGCTCTCATCAAGCCCTTTAACTCCTTCTCATGAAGCTGCTTCCCTGTCTCTGGCAGAGACAAGAGAATGCAAAGTTTGTGCTGGATCTCTTGCTACCCTGTGTGCAAGAGCCAGTGCTTCCTCCCTTCTGATGAGAAGCCTGTTACTGGGCCACAGACTCAGTCCCTCACCAGTGCTCATCTCGCCTGAATAGCTAGTTCTTACTGACTAACAAAGGAACCCTTTTGCAACCAGCTTGCAGCATGCCTGACTTGATTCCTGGATCCTTGTCCTTCTGCACATGAAGAAACAAATTTGGACATATATGTCCGAAAGCCAGAAATTATCCTATGCTTTGTGCTCTGAGAAATAAGCTTTGATAGAATCTGTGACCTTCTAGCCAGAATAAGAGTTAGAGAAGCAATAAGCAGGAGAGTAAGGAGGTGCCTCCCAATACCATGGAGAGCTAGACTGGGCTCCAAGTCTCCTTATCCTTTATCCATTGTGCCTTGGGAGGATCCTTTCCCTTTCTGAGCCTTACTTTACTCTCCTGTTAAATGGCCCCACTTCTCTTTACTTCCTCTGTTCATGGCAAAGATGATAGGGATAAGATGACCTTTCTAATGCTGTCAAGTAGGTCCTCACTAGGAGCTGTGGAAATTGAAGTGAGTTGCATCCAGCCCCATAACTCACAGAATTGTTCTAGGCCAAGACAGAAATTGTGTGTGCAAGAGAGACTTGCAAAAAACAAGGTCTATCTCTGTGCACGTCCCTCCTCTGGGAAGGAAGGGGCCTGAACAGTGACAATAGACCAGGGGCGCTGACTCAGACAGCCTGTTCCTGTTCATTTCCCCTCGCTGCAGGACAGCAGCTGAGCAGGAGGTCTACCCTCCATGCAGCTCTGACTTGGGGCTTTGGCTGAGAACCTTTCTTAGAGAGAAGACAAGCCCAGTCACAGATAGCTCCCCTCACTGGTCCACTGTGGCTAGGGAGACAGGACCAGTGGGGCTGTGGGTGGAGGGTAGGGGGTGGGAAAGAAGAGAGGAAACTTACTTTTTGAAGCCAGAGTTGTTTTCCCTGAGCTGAGCTACAACTTCACCAGGGAAAGACGGACTCAGCCAAAGTGCTTAGGAAATGAGGCTCAGAAAGAGTCCCTCGGTGTCCCACTGAGGATCCTGAGGACAGGGTTTTGAATAGTGGGGGTGCACGTGGCTCCCTGACCCCAGTGTGGACCACCACACACTTCTCTGTTGCATGAAGATTGGCTGGACATAGATCCTTGGTTTTCCACGCCACTAGGATGGAAAGAGTTGATTCTCTCACCCTCTTCTGGACCCGAGGAGGTGAGTTGGGGAAGGAGGGTCATGTGCTCATAGAGGGGAGAAGGGAAGGAATTGGGATTCATGGAGAGGGAGAAGTTTTCTACAGTCAGAGCTGTGCTGCAACAGCCCAGGCTATCTGGAGAGAAAATGGTCCCCTAGGGGTTCGCAAAGAGGGGTGGGATGCTGCTTGGGAACGATGTTATACGAGGGATGGTTTTGGGAATGGAGAGGGTAAATGTGACCACATCCCAACCCTGATATTCTGGGACCCTAAGGGGATAATAAAAGTGACTGACTGTGTGTGTGTGTGTGTGTGCGCGCGCGCGCATGCACACTTGTGCATATCCGTGTGCTCATTTAATCTACTTTTGTTGGGCCAACTTACCATAGATTCTGAGGCTTTGTTCCTCAGATGGATCTTGATCAATCTTGGGGTTTCACCCACCTCCAGGATTCCTGCCAAGATGGCTAATTGGTTTTGGTAATTCCTAAGCATGGTAGTGGAAAAGGTGGGGAAGAGTGCCTGTCGCTAGTCATCTCTGTGCACAGATTATTACTGACAGACCAAGTACTTTCGAGTTGCACTTTAAGCTAGACTTTGTGGCATTAAAACAGTGAAGTCCAGGGTCTTGTGCCACACCAGGACTCTTCTCTGACTTCTGTGTAGAGGACAAGCCAGTGTAAGGGAGGTAATGATACCATAGTTCTATACCTGAAAACCTATGGGAAGCTACTGTTTGGTGTGTCTGAGGTTCTAGTTGGCTCTTTATGTGAGAAGTACCCTCAAAAGGCATTTATAAGCTCATGCAATTGCAAAAGCAGAGTAATGAGACTGAAAATAAAGTCCTGTGTGGACTGTGTGCTGCTTGGCATGGAGAAGGATCAAGGAAAGTAATGTTTATTCTTCAGGTCTCTGTGGGGTTGTCATAGGTGGAGTGGGTGGACAAGGTCTGAGTGGGGTTTTTGTTGGCAGGACTGGCACTTTTGAGCAAGGAGAAACTTTGTAGCAGACTCCTCATGGATGCAGTGGGTGGCCTTAAAGGGGAGGGTGAAAGTTCTGGGAACCAATGGGTAGGTGAGAGTCCTTGAGAAGACAGTGGGCTGGGGAAGCAGCCAGAGGAGGAGGGGCTGCACTCACCTAGGGTGAAAGGCAGGCCCCGCCCTGCAACCTTCTCCCTCCTCCCATCTCCCCACCCTTGGCCCAGGCACCCTCATCTCTCTCCCTGTACCAGGGTCCCTCCTCCCACTCTGCAGCTTCATCCCCACCCTGCAGCCAGAAAGCCTTTCCAAAACACAGCAGGCAAAGTTTCCAGTGGCCTCCCAGTGCCCAGGATGAAAGTCCTCATTTCTTTCTCTTCTCTATTACCTCCTTTCTACTCTAAAAACAGCAGAGATATGATCGTTTCTCACTCTGATACAGTTCTGACACTTCATAAATCTATGTCCTAGACAACTGGAAAGGGCTATATTTAACCCGGGAGCTTTTAATGGAGGGACTTGCAGAAGGCGCTGCCTTCCAACACCGTGGGAGACAAAAGTCTTGTCTTTGTTCTCTGCCAACCAAGCCCAGTGCAGCCTGGAGAGGGCAGAGCTGCCTCTCGCACTGGTGAGATGGCCAGACTGCTCTGTCACCCCTCACCCCAGAGCATCCACTTCTCCACTGTCTGTAAGTGAAGGAGATCCTACAGCTCTCCAGAAATGTGCCCCTCAGCTTTCATTGATGCAGATACTTGAAAAAATCCTCAGTGACCCCACTGTTGGAATTAGTAGGGTGGCTGATGGATACAGGCATAGGATGAATGGGGTCCAGAGATAATGAGCTGTGAGCCTAGGGTAGGGGAGAGACATGAGAGAGAAGGAAATGTGTTGTCAGGGGTCTTGTGCCATGGGAAGTGGGACAAGGGCAGTGAGAGTGAGCAAAGCAGCAGGCTCTGTACTCAAAGCACTGTGACCCTCACTGCAGTCCTGTGAAGTAGGTCATAATACTACAACAAGGAGGTGGGGCTCAGAGGAGTTAACTGACTCCTCAAAGTCATACCTAGATGGAAAAATGACATAACCAGGTTGAACCCAGGCCTGTCAAACTCCAAAGCCCAGTTGTTTAGCCCAGGACCAGGGTGTCCCTGGCTGAGTCAGTACGGCCCTTTGGGGCAGTTTTGATGCGCTGGCCTCTCTTATGTTCCTTGGGTTACCTTTGTCAGCACTTGAACCCCTGGTAAACTGTTTCCACACTCCCCATTGCCTAGGTCCCAGGCCTACCTCAATCTCTGCCTCTAGCTGAGGAGCCCAGCCCAGTAGTTTAGGTTTCTTTTTTTTCTCTTTTCTGTGATGCTGGGGAGTGAACCCAGGGCCTTGTTCTTGGCAAGCACTCTACCACTATACTGCATTCCTAGCCCTTTTTATTTTGAGACAATCTCTGACTAAGTTTCCCAGGTTTGCCTTGAATTTGTAATCTTCCTGCCTTCATCTCTTGAGTAGCTAGGGTTACAGGCATGTGCCACCATAGCAGGCTGGTAGTTTGGGTTTCCTGTAAGTGTCCCTGCTCTTGGGCCTCATGGGCCAGCCTCCCATACTCTCTTCTCTTCTACCTGGTAGATAATAGCTACTGGAAGCAGTACTGAAACAATAAACTTTACTATTCTTTCCATGTCTGTTCCCTAAAATGCGAACACTAATCCCCCTTCTATGACTGGGACAAATCATATCCTTCCTGTGGTCCTAGCTTCCCCAGCTACAAAATAGGAAGATGGAATTTTCTAAGGGCCTTTCCAGTTCCAAGAGGTGAGGATTCCCGGGGCCCTGCCCTTCTGCCCAGTTCAACTCTGCTGCTTCTTCACCAACAGTGTGTGTTTGGGTGAGGATCACACAGTCACAGGTGTGGAAATCTTCACTGGGCCAAGCTCTTGCTCCAGAGCAGAAGACAAAGTGTCAGAGTCATAATGACAACCACATGTGTAGGACCCTTTATTGTTTACCGGACTTTCACAGTCAGCAGAGTGGTAGGGAGGGGACTCTCATGTGATTCTGATGGTACATGGTATAACTATAAAGAATATTGAATTATGTGGTGAGAAAAATGAATGTCTTTCCAGCTTTCTGGTAACATCAAGGAGAAAGTGTCATTGTGGCACTATTCTTCAACTTCTATTATGCTTGCTAATCTTCTTCCCTACAAAGCTAGAATGGGCCTCAGGCTGAAAGACGTGGGACAATACCTACAGAGAATTTAATTGGTTTTTTTCTGTTTCTATTGTATTTCACAGCCCAATCTTTTTTTTTTTTTTCTTTTGTACTGGGGATCGAACTCGGGAC
>PVJX010009562.1:14677-25817 GCA_004027295.1 Dolichotis patagonum
TAGCTCACTTTGAGGCATATAATGCTTGCATTAATTGGGGTTATCAGGTTCCTGTACATGGCATATCTTTATTCTATTTATTCCTCTTCCTGTCCTCCTAACCTCTTGCACTGTTTCCCTTGGACCACTACCCTATCTCAAGAGATCCATCTCCTTGTCTCCTTCTATCCATCCTTTATCATTCTCTTTGGTTGTACTTTGCCTCATTCAAATGAGAGATACCATATGGTATCTAAATTTTATGTGGTTTATTTCACTCAACATTGTATTTTCCAGGTGCATCCATTTTCCTACAAATGTCTAAAGTCTGCCACTCTTTACAGTAGAGTAGTATTCTATTATACATAGACACTACATTTTCTTTGTCCAATCATCCTTTGATAGCTATACTGGCTGTTTACAAGATTTAGTTATTATGAGTTGTGTTGCTGTGAACATTGGTATGCATGTATTGCTGTAGTATGATGATTTAAGCTCTTTGGAGAAGATACCTAGCAGGAGAGTAGCTGGCTCATATGAAATTTCTAATTTCAGTTCTTTGAGAAATCTTCATACTGATTTCCACAATAGTTGCACTAGTTTTATGTTCCCACCAACAATGAAGAAGGGTTCCTTTTTCTTCACAGCCTTACCAACACTTATTATTGCTTAATTTCTTAATGATTGCCATTCTTTCTGGAGTAAGATGGAATCTTACCATCGTTTTAATGTGCCTTTCTCTGATGGTCACAGATGGTAAGCATTTTTTTCATGTTTGTTGACCATTTGTATTTCTTCCTGTGTGAAGTATCTATTCATTTCTCTTGCTCATTTCTTGACTGGATCTTTAATTTTAGGTGGTTTAATTTTTTTGAGTTCTTAGTATATTTTAGATATTAGTCCTCTGTCTGAGGAGTAGCTGGCAAAATTTTTTTCCCATTCTGTGGCTTGTCTCTTACAGTCTAACTTTTTATAGTTACTTTCCAGTTGTGGCAAATGATATTCCTTTTGTTTGGGGTTTTTGTTGATGTTCTTTGTTTGGGTGGAGCTGAGGACTAAACCTGGGACCTAGCACTTGCATGTCCTCTACCACTGAGCCATATCCTCAGCCCTTTGTTTTGATTTTTGGTTATGTAAAATCTCTTTCTCTCTCTGTTTCATTTGTTTTTGTTTTTGTTTTTGTTTTTGTTTTTTGAGACAGAGCCTTGATATATAGTTTAGGATGGTCTTGAACTCACTACATAGCCAAGGCTGGCCCTGAACTTGTAGCAATCCTCCTGCTGGGATAACAGGCAGGAATACCATGCCCAACAAGTAGAATCCATTTTAATATAAATGTATTTAAGGAAAAAAAAGCTTCAGAGAAACAAATTACGTGAATAGTAAATAGAACCAGAGGTGCCTAGATCAGGTCAAACTTGAAATTACTGAAGCTTGACCAGCACTGGAATGTGGCATTAGTTCCACAGACAGTTCCTGACCACCAGGTTGCTTGCTCAGTGTGGTATAGAACACCTTGCATCATCTGCCTGGACATTGTTGCCCCTCTACCTTCCTCCATCCTGTACTCTCTCATGCATGTCGTCCCTCAGCCTGGAATGTTTCTTTTATACCCCTTACCACCCTATGAAGCCACAATTTACCCTTCACAATTCAGTTTAAATGACTCCTCCACTAAGGAACTTTCTCGAAATTCCTTGAGTTCAGCTTAGCACCAGATCCAGGTCTCTATTGTGGCATGCCTTTATTGCTTTAATAATTCTTTTACAAACTTGTGTCTCCTACTTTTCTGATTCCAAAAGCAGTTTGTAAGAAAAAGTTGGATGACAGTGGGGATAAAAATGCAATTGTGAACCAAGCCTGTGACAGTGACTGGGTCCCTGGGGACTGTAGCAGCTCCTGGAATCATTTGGAATTGAGGCTTCCCAGATACTCAGCCAGAGTCTGCACAGGCCACAAATCCCATCCAACGACTATATTTGAGGGGCTGCTGCAGACCACAGATAGAAATTTACTAGGGTGTCTTCAGGGTTAACATCTGGAGTCTAAAGGATGCAGGATTAGTTCAAGAGAAAAGTTGGGCTGTTGGCCCTTCAGAGTTGTTCCAAGTCAGGATTAGGGGACCCATGCAGGCTATCCTCAGAGAAGGAGCATAGCCTTGTGCAAGGCAGCTCTGGCTGAAGAGGATGCTGGTTGATTCCCAAAGAAATATCACCACAGCCAGTGGGACTGGGGGAATGAGTCCTTCAATCCTGGGGGACAGCATGTATGGCACCTCACAGTGTCCGATACAGGGGTCTGGTCAGAGCCCCGGAGCCTCAGTGCCAGGGAAGCAGTAAAAAGAGAACAGTGGTTTGGAGAACAGAGGGTAGCTGCCGAGAACCAGTGGCTGGAAGGGTCCAGTAAATGTTTGTTAGAAGAATAAATGGCAAGGTATAGTGCTTCAGTCATTGTGCTTAGAGAATGTAGAGACAAACAAGTTACAAAGAATTTCTGGTGTAACTAAGGCAAGAGGTATGTAATAGATTATTCCAAAATTATGTGGCCAGTGAGATACTTGTGATGTGTGCAAATACCAGGTTTCCAGAACACTCTGTCCTTGATTCTGTCTTGGCAGCCATATTAGCTGAGCCTTCCCTCTAAAGTGGGAATTATTGTTCTCAATCTATACTTGTGAAAATGAAGATCCAGGGATTTGTCTCAGGCCTCAGTGTAGGTCAGACCCTGGAGCTGGGACTGTCCCCAGCACCATCTGTCTTCAGAGCTCACACCTTTCACCATACCAGCTGGCCCCTCACAAAGACACAGGCCATCCACTAAGTCTGCTGAACGCTTATTCCATTTACTGTGTTCCATCTTGATGCAGCCCTGCAAGATAGCAAAGTAAGATTGTTAGAAGAAAGTTGGTTTTTAGTTTTATTTTCTTAACCTGTCTGGTATGTTTTCAGAAATAGATATATTCAGATAATATTTGTATCGATGACATTCTTTTTTGTGCTAGTTTTCTTTTTCCTACACATCCTTAACCACCTGTGAAATTCTTCCTTTGCAGTTATCTGTTCTTTCATATCTTATCTCAAAAGTGAGAAAACTGTGATAAAAATCCAACTGGTTCTTTTTGAGCCTGAGGGGGAAAATTAAGGTCTTTGTGCTTTTTTAAGCTTTATTAAAAAAAGCAAAACATTCTTGGTTTGAAACATGAAAAATGTATAGAATCAAGAATACATCTGATTTTATGTCATTAATACTCTAGGAGATTTTGAAATCCTGTATCACTTACACTGTTTTGTTTTGATTAGCTTTATTCTGTTTTATTTTGCTTGATTTTATTCTCTTTAAAATAAAAAATTTAAAAATGATGTAAGAGAGATTTTTTTGTTGTTGGTGAGAGGGTAATAGTATAGTCTGAAGACGACTAAAAAGCCCCTGTGAGGAGCAGGGTCTCAGGCAGGGTAGCTGCTCCCAGTTCCTTCCCCACCACCCCTCAGATGTGCCCTTCCAGCCTTCCTCACTTCTGTGTCCTCCCTTCTCCTCAAAGCCCAGGCAAAACCCCTTTTCTTCTCTTCATTCCCTACTTAAATTTCCTCAAGACCTCCTTTCCTGTCAAATACCAGTAAAGGCAAATTTTGAAATGAAACAAAAAGAACTTTACCATCTCTCCTAGTGGATTCCATTGTGGTCTGCCTAGTCTCAGCATTCACCTAAAGCAAAGCTTTTTTGTAGTTTTTCTAGCAGAAACTATCACACTGTAGAGCCCTAATAGGGTTTTTTTATGTTCTAGAGGAGAAAAGTCTTCATGCATTTCAGGCAAAAGCAAAGCTGAATATGTTCGATGACCCTGCCTGACCTTCACATGACTTCATTTCCCATCACTATAACAGGATCCTAATTAAATTTTCCTTTCTCTTTGGAAGTATCAAAATACCATGCTGATTGGCCTCATCAGTTAAGCAAAAGGGCCCTAATTTCTACTCCTTTACTTCCTCGTAGGCGGTGTACAATAAGTGATAGGGCTCAAAGTGCGAGCAAGAGTCAGCTTTAGTTTTAAAGATTAGCAAAGTAAATAAATCATTCAATCAAAGTGTAATTTTCAAGCAGTTGAAAACATGATCCTCGCTGAAAGGTTAAAAACAAGCAAGCAAAAAAAAAAAAAAAACCAAATGTCCATCAGTAAAGAACAGATAAATAAAATGTGCTGTGTCCATATAATGGAATATCATTCAATCATGAAAGAGAATGAAGTTCAGCCAGGCTTGGTGGTACAATTCTGTAATTCTAGCCACTCAAGATGCTGACGCAGGAGGATTGCAAGTTAGAACCCAGCCTGAGCAACCTAGCAAGACTCTCTCAAAAAGAGCTAGAACAGTCTACCACTGAGCTAGAAGTAGTGCCTCTGGTTTTCATCACCAGCACTGCCAAGGAAAAAGAAAGAGGGAGAGAGAGAGAATGAGAAAGGTGATCTGGCACTTGTTACAGTGTTCAAGAGCCTTGAAGACATTATGCTAACTGAAGAAGCCAGACACGCAAAAAAAACAAACTTTGTCTGAGTCCACTTATATGAAATATCTAGAATAGGTCAAGTCATAAGGTTAGAAAGTAGATTAGAAGTTATCAGGAGCTAGGAAGAGGAGGGAATGGGAAATTACTGCTTAATGAGTACAGTTTCTATTTAGAGTGATGAAATTTTTTTTGGATACAGATAGTAATGATGGTTGCACAACATTATAAATATAACTAATACTATTGAATTTTATTCTTAGAAATGCTTAAAATAGAAGGTGGTGATGTAGCTCAGTGGCAGAGCACATGCCTAGCATGTGCAAGACCCTAGTTCAGTGGTGGCAAACCTGTGGCATGCATGTCATTTTTCTTTTAAGACAAAAGATGTTAATGTATGAGTTGTTTTTTTCTAAACTAAAACCTCAGTATTTCGTTTAACTGCGGTGTTGGTGCTTTGCAATAAATAAGTGGGTTTGGGGTTGCAGCTGGGGTGCTCATCACTAGAAGATTCATCATCACTGTTTAGTTCAATCCCCAGCACGAAAAGAAAAGAAAGCTTATAGGTATTTTACCTCAACAAAAAAAAAAAAGAAGGAAAGAGGGAAGGAGAAGGGAGGGGAAAATAAAGGGAAGGGAGAAAGGGGAAGAAAAGAAAGGAAAGGGAGGGGAGGGAAAGAAAGGGAGGGGAGGGGAGGGGAAGGAAGGCAGGTAGAGATGCCCAAAGAATGCTGACATAATATTAAAAAGTTCAATACAAAAGCAGGGGCTTAGCTCAATGGTAGATGCTTGTCTAGGGTGCACACTGTGCTTGCTGCCCGGCACCCCCCCATACACAATTACATACAAAACTCCGTCATTCTTCAGGATAATATTAACTATAATCTTTCAGCCTATAGTTCCTACTGAACAGAATTAATTTTCATTTGTACCAGACCAAAAACATGCAATTTATCAATCTTCTACAAGTTACCTTTTTTTTTCCTTTCCTTTCTAGGGATCAAACTCAAGGCCTTGGGCATGTTAGACAAATGCTCTACCACTGAGATACAGTCCCATCCCATACAAGTTAACTTTTAACTTTACAGGCTGGGCCTTAATCAGGAATAACTAGTGAGTCCAGCAGTCACATGGACAGTGCTCTTATTTGCCCCTGAAAAGGTGCTCATTGTTTTCTTTTTTGCCTTGTCAAACTTTAGATAATTTTTATTAACACCTTAATACAAAGAACGATTCCTGTGGCTCCCTATGAAAGACCTTAAATTTTAGGCCTGACTCTTATGGGAGTTAGCATCTTGGTGACATCTTATGGGGCCACTTCCCAGGCCCAGTTGGGTCCAAGCTACACATCACTGCCAGACTGATCTTTCAAAGCACCACTTTCGTTGTGCGCTTCCCACACACAAAAACTGAAATGACTCCTACTCTAACCCACATTTCCCAGAGCAGCTTGCAGAGGCATCTGGAATCTTGCCTGGCTAGAAATTTGTAAAAGAGCTTTCTCCTTGGTGCCAGCCAGCTTGGTGCCTCTCCAAACCTGGATGTGTCTCTCTTGTCTGCACACATTTGCTCTGTCAGATATTCCCATTTGGATGTTCATGGCCCATCTCTTAGCCTGACTGACCTGTGACAGTATTTCCCAAATTTCAATCATCTAGGTACCATTGTTTAAAATTTTGTTTACTATCTGTATTATTTTTCTAATTAAAAAAAAAAAACTCCCAAACTGACCGTGGTGTCACACACCTATAATCCCAGCACTAGGGAGGCTACAGCTGGAGGATAGCATATGCAAAACCAGCCTGGGCTACATAACAATACCCTACATCAAAAACAAAACAAACAAACAAACAAACATAAAAACTCCCCTTTTTAAGGCCTCAGAATTGACATGCTAGTTAAAAACTTTATCAGTGTTCCACCCCAAGTACCCTTCATTTCTTACTTGACTGTGTGATACTTGTTTGGTCCACTTTACCTCACAAGATGGTGGCACTTGTCTCCCTCCCACATGCAGCCCTGACCCAAGCGCTTGGCAAGGCCTCACTACATACACTTTTGTTGGCTGACTGTTCAGTCTTCTTTGTAAACTTTGTGTCTGAGTGCTGACAGCTTTTCCTTTGTCCCTCTAATGTATAGGGAAACACTGAAAACATACTTCTTGTCCTCTAGAGACTTATATTCCAGCTAGGGTTGCAAAAGTAGGTGTCTTAGATGAGTCAGGAAGGTGTGGGTCCGTCTGAGGCACTTTCTACTTGTGTCACCTTGAACAACAGACCTCCCTATCCCCCAGTTTCCTCATCAGTGAAATGATAATTATAATTATGAAATAATAAGTAAGAATACCCACATTGTTTAGCGCAGGAAGTGGATGGAAGATTCATAAGAAGCCATAGTTGTACAAATACTTTGTAAACAAGAAAGTGGGTATCTACATTTTCATTAAACAATTCCATGAAAGTTAAATAACAAAGCGAGATGTCTACATAAAATATGTCACTAGGCAGCTTCCCAAACTTCAAATGAGTATCACAGGGGAGGTGCTTCTCACTGCACAGACAGGTTGCAGTTTAGCTAACCTATCTTCCTCTTCTTCTTCTTTTTTTTTTCAGGCTGGCCTTGAACTGGCAGTGATCTCCCTGCCTCAGCCTCCTGACCTATCATCTATTGAAGGACAGTTGTTATCAGTATTTTGCTATTATACATAGTACTTTAATGTATATCTTTGTTCATGTGTCATTATATACAGTATATTTGTAGTGTAGATCCTCAGAAGTAGAACTGGTGCACAGGCATGTGCATTTGCATTTCTAATTGGCAGATAATAATTATACATATTTATGATGTACTGTGTGATATTTTGGCACTGTATACATTGTGTAATGCTCAATTCAGGATATTTAACTTCTCCATCATCTAAATACTTGTCATTTGTTTGTAATGCAAGCATTCAAAATATTCTTTTCAAATTATCTTAATTTATATAATACAGTTTTGCTTAGTAATGCACAGTGTGGTGCTAAGCTAACGCAGAGCCTTATGCATGCTAAGCAACTATCATGCTAGCCCTATCCCTGAGTGACATCCCCAGGCCATATGGTGTGATATTGTTAAGTATAATCACCTTTCTGCATAACAGCACACCAGAACCTACTCCTCCTATCTAGATACGTTTTTATACCCATTAACCAATCTCATATCTCTTCAGCCTCTTCGGCCTCCAGTTTCACTCTTTACTTCTATGAACTCAGTTTCTTTAGATTCTATATGAATGATATCACATAGTATCTATATTTCTATGCTTGGCTTATTTGATTTAACATTGTGACCTGCAGGCCCATCCATTTTGCCACAAATGACAGCACTCTCTTCTTTTTAAAGGCTAAATGGTATTCCATTGTGTGTATATGTACCACATTTTTTGGTATCCATTCACCTGTTGATGGATACTTAGGTTGGTTCCATGCCTTGGTTATTTTGAATATATTGCAATAAATATGAGGGTGCAAATGTCTCTTTGACATACTGATTTCCTACCCTCTGGGACCCAGTAGTGGGACTGCTGAGTTATATTTTAGATCTGTTTTTAAGTCTTTGAGGAGCCTCTATATTGTTTTCCATAAAAGCCTAACTAATTTACATTTTCACAAATAGTGCACGAGAGTTCCATTTTTCCACAACCTCACCAGTGTTTATCTTCTCTCTTGTTGATAATGGCCATTCTAACTGGAGCAGTTTTGGTTTGCATTTATTTGGTTTGCATTTCCCTGATGATTAGTGATGTTGAGCATCTTTTTGTGTACCCATTGGCCATATTTGTATGTCTTCTTTTCAGAGGTATCTATTTGGTTCTTTTGCCCATTTTTAATTGGATTATTTGGGGTTCAGGGCTACTGATATATAGTTTGTGGATATTTCATCCTATTCTGTGTTTTGTCTCTTCACTCTGTCAATTAGTTCCTGATTGCTGGTCAGAAGCATTTTAGTTTGATGTAATCCCATTTGTCATGAATTTTTGACAACTAATGCCATCCAAAGAAGTTGTTCCAGATGACCTTCCCATGTACCCCATAGGAGAGTGCCTTTTCCTCCATATCACTCTCCCTAGCACAGCATAAAATAGACCAATAATGGTAAACCTCTGAGTGTGTGCCCCAGCCAGCTGTTTGCTTTTATCCGAAACTCTAAAAGGTTCTCCATCCGTGTAAATAGACCTTTGTACTCTGTGCTTGGGAGACACAGTGGGAGCAAGAGGTAGGGGAGTGGGGGTATAGTAAGGGAAGGCAGACGTTCTCTGTTCTCCCTGTGAGTGTGGCAGAAGAGCCCCAAAGGTGGAAGTAGCCAAGGAGCACTGTGTCCTCAACACCTTAAGTATCTAGCAGCACCCACAGGGTGGATGATTCACAAACCTGCAAGGTACAACTGCTTGATAAACAAAAAAATTTCTTTTGGTACCTGCCATCCTCTTCCAGCTTTACATGGAACTGTTTCGGGATTTCTTTATGTGTATCACAAGCCAGGACCAGCAAGCCTCATTGGCATTCTGTTGGAAAGAGGGATCACCAGCAAAGTATATTTTCATCCATTGTCCTCACATTTACACACACATCAAGAGGACCAAATGCAGAAGTCAAGGCCCAACTTGAGAAATGCAAGCATGTGCTTGTGAAGTGTGGCTCTATGATAGGCCCAAGGTCTCTGAGCTGTAGGTGGGCTCTTTCAGGTGCAAGAACAAGGATGAGTTTTGGTTTCTTTGGGTAGCAGAGTATGTACGTCTATATTCATGCACAAGTGAAGGAGAGGAAGCTATCACTAACAGCTACTTTTCTTCACAGCTGATGCCCCAGGATGGCTGACAAGTGCAACATTCACCGTGTCCACTACCACTTCCATCCATCGCAATCTGTCTTGCTGCTCCTCATGACTTTGCTTTCCCTGTGACTTTTGCTCCCTGATGTCTCCCTGAGCTTCTCCTGGCTGCCAGGCTGCCTCGCTGCATGTGTTCCTCTGTATGTCTTTCACAACCATGTTGAGAGGAGTTATCATTGGATCAACTGGTCTCATTACAGTCAGTCTGGGCAACCCCTATTAGCCTGAATCCTCAGTACAGAGCCTGTCATAGGCCACTGAGTCCTCACAACCCAAATGAAAGATGACTATTCTTGTGTTAGCTATAGGTTCTCTGGTCTATTTTTGTGTGACGTAAAGAACAGTGCCTCGCACAAAGTAGTTACTCAACAAAATGTTGTTGAATGAGTAGTAATCTAGAGTGGAGGATTCACTTCTGTCCACTTTGTTCAGTAGGGGGCTTGTGAGTGAGGCAGGCAAGTTGAGTATCATAGGATTCTTCTCTGACATACAACTAGACTGAGGGCAAAAGTCAGCAAATTAGTTAACTGGATTACTGTTATACTTCTATCTCCAAGTGCAAAGGTTAAATATTGAGAGGAACACAGGTTTTGTCATCAGACAGATCTGAGTTTAAATTCTGACTACCACTAACTATCCAGCTTTGGCAAGTTCCTTGGCCCCTCCATTTCCTTGCTGTAAAATGGAGCTTATAATATCTGCTTTGCAATGTTGCGAAAACTGGTCTAGACAAAGAATGCAAAACACCCACTGCAGTGTCTAATGCATAAAGATATTCAAGAGGAATTACTGTTGTGATTTCTTTTTAACAGAGTCTCAGTACATAATCCTGGTTAGGCTTGAACAACCTGTGTATCACAGGCTGACCTCAAACACATGATCTTCCCACCTCATCCTCTGGAATGCTGATATTAGAGGCTTACTGTGATTCTTAAAGTCATTTTTAAAAATTAAAGCTTCTGGTATGTGACTATTAAATGTACTTGCCTTTCTAGAGATAAGTTTGGATTTCTCAAGTCAACACACAGCCAGGCACCAGATAAGTTTCCATTTATTGATGTTCATAACTATAGGGAAATGCTTTTTCTTTCTGCTAGTTGTTTAAATTAAGACAAGGCAGGACAATCAATTTTCTAATGTTCATTTAATGTACAGTACTAAGAATCCTATTTCCCTGATAGTTCTACATCCTGAATTCTGCTTTATTCTCTGGACTATTTCCCCATTTTTCTTGGAGTCGATTGCCAGGAAAAGTCCCTTGCCTGCAGATGTGGGACTCTGGCCAGCTTCCCATGTGGCAATAGTGAGGGTATCTCCACCTAGCACCCAGATTACAAATTGCCTCCTGGACCCCTAGCCTTGTGCTGCAAATGACATTATTCCTGAAATCTAGTTGTAAAGGAGGAAGGTGAGAAGGGAACTTTCTCCCAAAGTCAATGGTATTCTATGGGGTGGGTGGCCCGCAGATTATTTTTCTACCTCAATTCCTCACAGATAAACACTGAAGATCATGCCAATTTTACCCTATCGCTAAGAATGGGCAGTGAAGGCTGTTGTACATTTATCTGTGTGTGCATGCATGAATGTTTCCTTAGCATAATTTTGAAAAGTACAGTTACTGGATCAAATAGTTTGTGAATAGTTATTTTAGGTAGGTACCAAAATATTGCTTAAAATATATATTCTTGCCCTTTACTTCAACTATTGCTCTCTTACATTTATACCCTAGAGAAACTCTTATATAAGTGAATGAAGGAGCATATACCATGAATATTTATGAAAACATTGTTTTTCA
>PVJX010009562.1:25917-60783 GCA_004027295.1 Dolichotis patagonum
AGCATTCTGGGAGGCTGAGGCAGGAGAATCGCAAGCTTGAGTTCAGCCTGAGAAATTCAGTGACTTAATGAGACCCTGTCTCATATATAAATAAATAAATAAATAAATAAGGGTATGGGGATGGCTCAGTACAAAGGCCCTGGGTTCAATACTCAGTACCCATTACAAAGGGATAGTTCACTATTCATGAGCACATACACAGCACATTTTAAAATGTGTGGGTCAGAGACACCCAGTTCAAGACATTGCTCCCTCTGTGGGGTAGGAGAATGACTCAGGAGGTTCAGGAAGCCTCAGCTGAACCTTAAATAGTTTCTTGTTTTTGTTTTTGGAGTTTTTGTCTTTTTTTTTTTGGTCTTTTTTTTTAGGGAAAAGGTTCTGGAACGAATATGGGGAAATGTATTTGGGGTTTTTTTGGAGGGGGAATGTATTTGTTACTAATAATTTTCTGTGTGCTTTGAATAGTTCACCATCTTAAAAAACAAGAAGAAAAGCAATATAGGGCAGAGACTGCAACTGTTCTCCTTGCAGATAAGGAAACTAAGGCTCAGAGAGGTTCACAACCCTGTCAGAGCCTACTTTTTTATTCAGGGACACCCAGTACATTCAAGGTAGATAAATTCTATAGGAAGACGCTTTGCATCTCAATTCATTGAAAGCCTCTTTTCTGAAAGACACAGCACAAATGTATGGAGTGGATCTCTTGGGCAACATTATAATTCTTGTCTTCCTTGACAACTGAGTTTTTGCTGTTATCGCCCTAATACAGGGCCAAGTGGAGCATTCTGGGTATACCTTGACCAAATGTGCAAGGTATGTGGGGTAAGTACTAGACTGAGCCTTGGTTTTGGCAAGAGCCTTTACTAGGAGTTCACCATTGTGACATGGGACGCAGCAAAGTAAGAGCATTGCAAAGCTCTTTCTGGAACCAAAATGTTACTTCCACACATCCTTCAAGCAGCATTGCCTGATTAGATGATACAATGGGACCATCAGGCTTTATCAGGACCATTGGTTGAAAGTAGAAACCAGGAGGGGTGATAAGTGTTGTTTCTCAGTGTTTGGCCCCCATTGCCATTCATGGCCCCTGTTGCCATGGTTCCCATGTACTTTTTGCTTATGCTTTCTCTCAACCATTTATAGCACCTTCAGCAAGCAGGACCTAGAAGTTCTCTCAGGCAGACCAGGAAGAAGACTGCTAACAAAAATGGTAAGAGCCAGTAAGGGAAGTAATTAAGCAAACACATAAAGTGGAAAGAATTTGGTGTGAGGCTGAAAAACAGTTTAGTGGGTGTTTTAAAGGAATCTTCAAGAGATGTGATGAACCAGTCAGCTGGGACAGAATTCACTGAGAAACATCCATTATGGGCTATCATGCTTCATACAACGTACCCTGCTTTGTCCCCACAGGGTGTACTTTTATATTTGCTTTTAACTTTTCCTCTCTTTTGTTCTGTCCAACTTCATTCTACAGAGCCAGCTTCTCCCTTATACATCACCCCCACTGTTGCAAATAAACTTTGTCACTGTTTTTGGCTTGTTTCATTCAATTGAAAGAAAGAAAAAAGAAAGAAGAAAGAAAGAAAGAAAGAAAGAAAGAAAGAAAGAAAGAAAGAAAGAAAGAAAAGAAAGAAAGAAATGTCTATTGTGTAGCTGCCATATGGTATTGGTATAGCAACTGCATGCCCTGGATAATCCAGAAAAGTCCTAATTTTAAGTATTCTATTCTGTTTTTCAGACCAGGAATCATGATTTGCAATTCAGAAAATAAGGTCACTCTAGCTAGAATAGCTCTTTAAGTCATCTAGGAGAGCCTAATTTAGAATTCTTCTCACCGGTTGACAGGATCATACAAGGTCTGTTTTGGGTCCCAAGACCTGAGTGAAATAGCCTCTTATACAGCCAAGAAATATAAAAGTCTTTGTGGACTCCTTATGCCTTGAGAGGACCTGTAGCTCTCTAGCAAGAAGGTGTAGCCTGAAAGTATGAGGTTTTGGCCCCCATCGTCCTGTATTACAGTATGTTCTGCATTAACTCTGTCAATGTGGGAAACACTCTGAGCTTCTATTTCCTCTGTAAAAGAACAGTAATATCTAGAACATAGGGTTATTCTGAGCAGTAAGTGAGATGGTCATTACCTTTAAAGACCTGTATCATTTCTGGCCATTAAAATTTTTCTTTCATTCGACCAATAAATTTTTACTGTGTACCAGGCTCAACAATCCTAAGGATACAGAGGCCAGGCATAGGGATATAGAGGTAACCCTGCGGACATGGACCTTTCAGTTCAGAGAAGTAGGCAGACATTAAACAAAAGAATCATCCCATGCAACGTTCAAGCAGAAGGGAAATATGGCCAGAGCGCTCTTTTCAAAAACTTACTGCCCCTGCTGGGAGTATAACTTAGGGACAGAGCACTTTCCTAGCATGCACAAGGCCCTAGGTTCCAATGAATGAATGAAACCAACTTGAGTGCTACGTAGAGAGGATCAGGAGAGGGGATGGGGGCTGCATAGGAGGCTTCTGCCAGTGATAGCAGCCTAGACTGAGGTGGTGGCAGTGCCAATGGTAAGAAATGGTCACATGCTAGATAGATTGTAGAGACAGAGTCCATGGAACTTGGTGATGGATTGATTTGGGGGAGTGAGGAAGAAGCAAGAAAATATCTTAGCTAAC
This sequence comes from Dolichotis patagonum, assembly GCA_004027295.1. NCBI lineage: Eukaryota > Metazoa > Chordata > Mammalia > Rodentia > Caviidae > Dolichotis > Dolichotis patagonum. Next base: position 28,594 of record PVJX010009562.1, read on the forward strand.
TATCCTCAGAACTTGGGTTACTTGGAGCCATAAAGACAGTCCCAAGGCTGCTGAGGGGTACTGTATGGAGCTTATATTTCTATTCTCCCTTCTGTAGATCAGTGTCCTTCAGTTACTAGGCTTAATCTTAAATAAGCATTTAATATTTTCAAACTTGGCTTATGTGTAGAATAATACAGCCATGTAATACAGCCTTTTGTTAAGTTCAGACTTCTCCTTAAAAGTAAATCACTTACTTCCAAATATTGAATGGGAGGTCATTTTAAAAATAAGTTTCCATTAACTAGGATGCTGAAAAAAATTCTTCAACCTCGATGTCTCCTGTAGACCAGTACATGTTTGAATTTGATTCCTTTCAAATCTTTTGCTCAATAGTTTTTGTTCCAAGAAGACAGAAGGGAAAAGGGCATGAAAGAGGAGGAGATGAGAAGAGCCAAGACAAACTTCAATTTAATAAGAGTTAATCACACTTAATCCCAGTTAACCACTCTTTATAGTTTCCAAGGGCATTTCATACAAATTATTTGTGGTCATATTTTGCGAGTGGCATACCAGAGCTGTCTCCAGAATCCCAGTCCAGTGTTTTTGCTCTTTGTTGCACTGTCAATCCTTAAAACCTTTTAGGAGTGGGGAGGAGGCCGGGTTTTTTTGTGATCAACAAAAAAGTTCCAATAGACATTCAAGGCCTTTCTTTGAAACAGTTTATTCCATGTGCATAGATAATGAGTGTAAAAGAAAATTTGCTATTTTCCCACACCACTTGTCCCCTGCACACATCAACAAGGCTTTCATTTCTCAATTCTTACAGACCCACCCTTCTTCAGAAGCTATTATTTGCCTGACAATCGATTGAGACCTCTTGTCTTTTTTCTTCTCTCAATTAAACTCTAAGGACTGATGTTCTCATCAGCCTTGTAGCAAACAAATCTCTTGTTTATACCTGTTTCCCAGAATCTGAAGAGCTTTTTTCCTTTCTCCAATGTCTATAGTTCTCTTTTCAGAACACTTGACCCTTTTACTGATTTTTAACTGAAGGTGGCAATTAAATGAGTTTTCCAAACTTGGATCATCTCTCCAAATCCCCCTGCATTAATCCTGCCTTCACCAACTTCTGAATTAGGAAAGAAAAAAATTCACACAAACATATCGTCTTGAATTATTATTTTTTTCCTCTTTCTAAGCAGCCTTATGTTAACATAAAGGTGGCAAAATTACTAGGGAAAAATGGCAGCATGCATTTCCACTGAGTAGGCAGGTCTCTCTCCTGGGATTAAGGCTGACAAAAACCACCATAGTGCCAATGTCTAGGACTGAGTGTTACCCATGATAGTGCCCTTCTCAAGCCCTTCCGTGGGAATGCAGAGATAAGTGGAACTGCCAAAGCTTCAGATTCAAACTGAGCGAGAGATCAGCAAAAGGGGAATGCTTCTCATTAAGTCTTGTGAGTTTTGAAGGCAAGAGGAAAAGGAAAGCAAAATTGTCGCCCAAGCTGTGAGCCTCCATGGTGGCAAGAATGAATTAAGTTGGACAGGGAGGATAAAAAGCTCAACACCATCAGTAGGGGAAACCTCTAGGGCCTCTTGGTTCCTCAATTTGTGGGTCCCAAGGCATGATGATTGGGTGCAGAGCAGCACCACCAATGCAAGAAGCCACAATTAGAGCTGAAGAAAGGGCTTGGGGCTCTGGCAGGGTCTGGGCCTGTCCTGGGTTCCCCTTTCTCTGCCCTCAGAAGCGCCTATGTTCATAGCTTCTCCTTTAGCATCTCATTGTACTCAAGACCCAATGCCAGTTCCCTTTTCTCTCTTTCTCAAAAGCAGAGTCGTGTGGCAATGGGCTCCAAGGAAAGCTCTGGTGCTGGGGTGAGGGAGGGTGTGGTGGGAGGAACCCACATCGTGACTTACTCAACTGTAAGATTTTAACTCAATGTGGGCAACCCCACAGCCTCTGTAGTCCTGGACAACAGTAGCGAGAACCATGGCATCACAGCCTAAAGCCTGGAACGGTAAGCACAACTGCGTACCACGAAGGGATCTGAGCTTCGGGTCTAGCACTTCATGGGGGCTGGCAGTGTGGGAGAAGGCAGATGTCTGGAGAGCCCAGGTAAGCAGGCCAGGTTTAGAAATCATTCAGACTCCAGCACAGGCTTGAGGCTTGGCCCCCTGGCAGCTAGCAGAAAGCTTTCTGCAGGGCCACATACTGTCTCTGAGCAAAAGCAGTGGACCCATGCACACTGCTTGGTGATTTCCAAACCAGCCCTCCCCAGCCAAGGGAGGTAACAGGGCCCAGCCAAGGGTTCCAAGCAGCTGTGCTGCAGAGGAAAGGTATTTCTTCCTGCAGCAGCCAGGGAGGGAGCCCTTTGTCACTGGCCCCACCTGCAGTTCCCCGTTGCCTCCACAGTGCTGAAGTAAAGCGCCAGCATTTCCTGTCCATTCCTACTGTTGCTCCTCCAACCTAGAAGCCCCTCAATGGTACTGGCATCCCGAAGTACCCGGTAACAGCCGCCACATACACCATAGCCTGGCAAGGAGGACAGCAGTGTCACAACCACTCCCAATCCCATGTGGGTGGTGACCTTGCCCCAGCTTCCACCACATCAACCTCTCCTCCAGGTGGCTAAGAGACAGGGCCCTGCTGATTAAGACTCTCTCTCTAATGTTGGTAGCTCAGAGCCTCGTTGTGAGGCCAATGTACATGGGTGCTACACTGCAGCATTTTCTAAGATGGGTGCTTGTGTGGATGTACATAGGAACATGCTCTGGGTATTGTCTTTGCTATACCTCTTGCTCCCAAAGCCCTAAACCTAAAACCTATCACCTCATCACTTTGGAGCCTTCTGCTACAGGCGTGTATGCATTCACTGATCTCCACTAAGATCACTGGGAAAGCCAGCCAGGACATTCCTGAAGGAAGGCTAAGAGAATGGTCTCATGACCTTGTCACTCCTCATATTATTGCTTTTAGGATCTTTCAGGCTGAATTATTGTACCAGGAGAATCAAGGGCATGGGGGTTGGTACCTGAAGACTTAGTTCAAGTCTCAACCTTGCTATATCCTATTTATATAACCTTACTAAGGCCTTTTGCCTCTCCAAGATTTAGTACTCCACTCTTTTAAATGGGGCTAAGAGCCAGGCTTAGTGGCACATAGCTGTAATCCCAGAACTCAGGAGGCTGAGGCAGGAAGATAGTCACAAGTCTGAGGCCAGCCAAGCCACATAGTAAGTTCAAGGCCAGCCTAAACTACATAACAAGACCTTGTCTCAAAAAAAACCATAAAGTGGGGCTTAAAATGCCTATCCAAGAATGTGGTGAAGAGTAAAAGAACATAGGTTAGACCCTATAAAATTGCCCAAGGCAATTGAATAACAGCAATTTTGTGTAGTTCAACCTAATATAAAAGATGTTTATAGAGTGTGAAGCACTATAATAAATAGTCATGGGTAAGTATTCATTATTTTTAAGAGATACAATTTAAAAGTAACAGAATATTGTTTTTGCAATAAGCAACTAATCTCTTTCATGAGAATAGAGGTCAAACTAACAGAAGAAAGCACTTCTTCACCAACCACAGGCAGCTGGCATTTCCTGCAGTATGTCGGCCTAGGAAATGGGGGTAAGGTATTTTAGGAGACTAGACCGGTTCACAGAAACTGAAAGAGGTGAGTGGCAGGGTGGCTCACGATGTCTCATATCTGGAAATGGCTCATTCACAAAAGTGCAGGAGGAGCTGGCCAATTCTCCTGCTCCAGGCAGGAGAGTGCACTTTTGGCTCCAGTTTTCCCGAGCTGGGCTTTATCTACTGGGGGCAGGGCCATGGAGGGACATTAGGAACCCAGGTCATACTCTGCACTAGCATGAGCAGTACTTGTGACTTTGTCTCTAAGGAACCACTGGTATTTTTATACCTCATTATTGCTGGTACAGATAGCTTGAAATCTTGTTCCATTCATGACTACTTCAAAATCTTGGTGGTTACTAGACCCACCACTAGGTTTTGTTACTTAATGTGTTAATGAAACACATTACTATGTCATAAATTTAAAAAAATAGATGATAGATAGATAGATAACTTAAAATCCAGTTAATTTCCTTTATAATCCCATGCATTTTATTTTACGCTTGTAAAAACATTCTGTAAAGGAGTACGTAGGTTTCATCAGATCCTTGAAGGAATCCAGGACATAAACATATTAAGAAGCTCTGGATTAGAGGCTTGGCAAGAAATGGAGCTGATTAGGGCCACTGTGAGGCACCAGGAGAGGAAGCAGGCACTTGTACTCTGTGGCCATCAAGGACAAACTGAATGGCTCTGAGGAGGAGGCTGCACCAAGTGACATTGGGTTCTCTCCAGCCTGGGATTTCAGACACCGAAATAGTATTAATAGAAATAGAGAAGTCAGGAAAAAGGGAGGATTATGGTAGTGGGAGAGGGTTCTGTCTTAAATATATTAATTGGAAACCAACAATAGACATCCAGTTGAAGATGTCCTATAGGCTCTGGGAAAGATAAATGGGCAAACTAGAAGTGCAGCCATGGCAATAGGAAAAATTTGGGAAGCATCCGTGATGCTCACAGAAGAATCTGGAGTACTTGCAGTCACCAGTGGAGAAAGGGCAATGAAAGAAAAGAGGCCAAGATAGGAGACTTTCATAAGCTGTCTTCTCCAAGAGATATACTGATAGAGATTTGCATGCAGGAGGTCTTTTGGGAACTCCTTCTAGTACAGTCCCAGTGAGGGAGTAAGAGAGGCATGACTAGCCAGAGGCCAGAATTGAACTGTAATATGGTTGCACCAGAGACCATGGCCCATCCTACTGGGAACTCTGAAACTGCAACTGCCCTTCAGATGGTCCCAACTGAGACCTGGAAGCTGGGCCTCTCTCCTGTGCCCCCTACAGTCTGTTGGCTGGATTTTGGATACAGGCTAGAGCAAGGAAAGGGGTGCTAGCTTGGAGAGAGACTCAGCTGTGAGCCATCCCCTGTCAGTAGGAGGACTGCCAGGGAACTGAATAGCTGTTCAGAGTCTACTGTCTTGAGATGCAGGAAATGGAACTTCACTGTGTAGGCCTCTGGGTAACTCCCAACCCGCAGCCCATAGCCAGTCATAGGAGTCCCTGGGGAAGAGCCAGTTCCTAACGGGAAATTGAGTCCTTGATACTTGTAATTCAGAGTTCTCAGCAACTCCTCCAGTCTTTCCTATTTGAGGTGAAGCCAGGTATGATATGACAGGAGAAGCTTGAAAAAATTGAAGGCTTGCTATCCCCTGCACAGGTTGTTTATAAGAGATAACACTAAGCAAGTCAACCACTGCAGAAACAAACTCTGTGACCTCTGTGACCCTCCCTTCCTTCTGGTGTGACCGACATGTCATAGAGAGGATGTTACCACATTGAGGTTAGAGCCCTGCTCATAAGGCTTGCAGGTTACCCAAGAAACTTGATTGTTAGAGCCACCAAGTAAAGAGGTTGAGCTTCATTCTCAAAGAGAGAAATAACAAAACTTGACTCTTTCATGTCCTCACACCAAAAAAGCAAGCCAAATAACAAGTGGGCTATAAACTCTGCCCATCTTTGAAATTTAGAGTAGCTATAGGATACTTGAATCCAAAAAAAATTTAACTCATTCATTTGTTCATTCATTACACACACACACACAGAGAGAGAGAGAGAGAGAGAGAGAGAGAGAGAGAGAGAGAGAGAGAGATTTTGTTTGCAAAATGATAGGCTGAACGAACAAGGGCGGCTGAAACCAGGTCTCTTGTTCTGAAGAGATTAAAGAATAATTTAAGGAGGGCCAGGGACATAGCTCAGTGGTAGCACCTGCCTGGCAAATGCAAGATCCTGAGTTCAATTCCTGGTACAAAAAAACAAAATAGTAATAATAATAATTTAAGATTCTGAAGATGTAGCTCAGTAGTAGAGCACATTCTTAGCATCTTCAAGGCCTTTAGTTCAATTCCCAACACCAATGTAATATAATTTACTAATTGCCCATGCATTTAAAACAGAATCTTAAGATCTGGCCACAGTGGAGGCATCAGTTAAAACTGAGGAGCTCTGTCCCCTTGTGGGTGGGCACAAGGTTCCTGTGCACCTTAGGCCCCATTCAGCCTGCATCTCTTCCTAGTGTTACCTGCCTGGGCCCTGCCAGCCTTGCTGCTTAGAAGCCCTAGATTCAGCTGAACTGGATGCAGGACCTATAATGTTGCACCATGTTGTCACTCTGCTCACTGGGATGTCTCCTCTGCCATCACGGGGCCACTAGCTAGTGTGGAGCAAGGACCCATGTGTATGCATAGAAGGAAGAGTCCTATGGGGCTCTGGGGAAAGAAGCAGCAAATGCAGTCAAGTTAGGAAAACTTTACAGAGAGTCTAGGAAAGGTGATAGATTGCTCATGGGTGCAGGTCCAGAAAAGAGAAGAGTTCTGAGAAAGAAGCATTCCAGCACAAATAAATAATTAGGGGCAAGAGACTGGTACTTCTAAAGAAAGTGGCTGAGTAAAGTGGGGTGAAGGCAGAGGGCAGACTTGGGGGCTGTCTACCAGGCTGAATGAGGCACTGGCATTTTACCCTGGTGGTCCTGAGGGAGAAAAAGGAATTGATCTGACTTGTGTATCTAGAAGACTGACTCTAGTGACCTGTAGAGGCTAAACTGGAAGAGAGCAAGATCTAAGGCAAGAGGAGCAGCAGGTAGGAGAGTCTTGCAATTATTTAGGTGAGAAGTAACAGGGCAACCAGCCTGGTGGTACACACATGTAATCATAGAACTGTGTGAGGTTGAGGCAAGAGGATCACAAGTTCAAGCCCAGAGGCCAGTATGGGAAAATAACTTAGTGAGGCTTGTCTCAAAAATTTTTAAAAAATTAAAAATGGGCTAGTGATGTAACTCAGTGCAAAGGCTCTGAATTTAATCACTGGTGTCATGAAAAAAAAGTAACAAGGCTTTGATTTGGGGAGGTACCAATGAATGAAGGAAGGAATAGTTTGAGAGAGATTTAGGTCAGATTGACAGCTCTTGACAATTCCTCAAGGTAAGAAGGAAAACTGTGCACATCTTGGTAAACAGTGTGATCTGTGATCCAAGCTGCCCTGTTTGCAGGATTCTGTGAGACTGACAGTACTTACCCATCCATTAATTCGCCCCAATCTCAAAACCAAAGGTAGCCCACCTACTGATGAGCCACAGTGCTTCATGTAGCACCCATAAAGCACTAGGGTTAAAGTGTTTTCCTTAGATTCACATATTGAATTGACACAGTTGCCTTGGGAAGTGGACACTATTCTTATACCTATTTACAGATGAGGAAACTAAATCCCAGAGAGACAGTGTGATTTTCCCAGGGCTATACAGCTAATAGGTGACAAAGCAAGGATTTGAATCCATGTTCAGTCTGCTCCAGAGCCTCTCATGCAAGCTAGAAGAGGGGCCACCAAGCCCATGACCCTGTGCCAATCAAGCTGAGTTAACTGTGGCTGGCTAGTGGCATATATGTCCCATATACTGCTCCAAAGAGCATCTGGATTTAAACCCTGAGGCCTTAGATGGGCACTGAAGTTGTTGGAACTTGAGGAGATGGAGATGCCAGCCAGGTAGGGAGGAGGAAAATGGTGAGTGCAGGAAAGTATTCAAGTGGCACTGCATCATATCCTCTCCCCAAAGCATAGGCCCTTCAATAGCTTCTGGGTGTCTGGGCATCACATCCAACTTCTTGGTCCTGGCCTGCAAGAATCTGAAGTAACCTGGCTCTTGCTTACCTCTGCAGTGTCTCTCTTGACCACGCTTCCTCTCAGTCACACTGCGCAGGTGCCCTGGCTCCTTTCTTTCATTTTCTCCCACCCAGGGCATTTGTGTTTGCTCTCCTCCCACCTCTACCAGGTATGCCCCACTTTTTTCTTTTCTTTCTTTTTTCTTTTGTACCAGGGATCGAACTCGTGACCTCGTGTTTGCCAGGCAGGCACTCGTGCCACTGAGCTAAAACCCCAGCCCATGCCCCTTTTTTTCTCTTTCTATGGCTGTTTCTTTCACATCATTCACATCTCTTCCACTTTCATGTGAACTCTGTGAAGGCAAGGAGTGTCTGTCCTCTTCACCCTTGTAGCCCTCAATGCCTGTGTGCCAGTACACAGAAGGGGCTCAACGAATTACTTGTTGAATGAATGAACTTATTCTTTTGGCACTTAGTGTGTGCCTGACCCTTTACGAATACTAATTCACTTAATCTTTGAAGCATCTCTGTGGGTTAAGTGTTACTATACCTATTTTGTAGCTGAGAGGTGACCTAAATTGGCCAAGGTCACAGAATTTAGGGAAAGACAGAGAGCCAGGATGTGACTCCTGACTCCAGCTGGCCCCGCCCATAACACGTTGCTCCAAAGTGTGCATTCCTGCAGGATCTTAGTTGAAAAGGTCCAGCGCTCTATCTTCCCTATACTGTTTCAGATGACTGACTCAGGCTTCCTCAGGAAGGAACTGAAGCAATTCTGTTGGCCTCTCAGCTGGTGGTTAACTGCCCTGCTTGTTCTAACTTTTCATTCTTGTTTATTAAAAACTCTGGAGATTGAGAGATGTACCTCAGAAAACAAAACAGAATTCCCTGCTCAGTAAGAAGCCATGCTGTCCCAGTGACAGATGTAGCTGAAATCCACAGGACCAAGCATCCCCTGGAGGGTGCTGGCAACAAAGGAATGAACCTGCCTGGCTCTAACATGTTTTCTTTTCTAATTTGAAATGTGCCTAGATCCTTGCTTCTCAAAGTGATCATGGACATAACCAGTCAGCATGTGAGGGATACAGAATCTCTGCACACACCCCTTCCACCTACTGCATTGCACCCTGCACTTTAACTGCCCCCACTCTCTGGATTTTGTGATTGCAATTTACAAAAATGTACTAGCCTAGAGGTCTGTCTCTGAGACTGACTTTGTCACCAGGCAGCTCCCTAGGGGCAGGGGCTAAATCTTGGTGTTGCATCCTAGGGACAACCACAACCTTGGTATTGCATTCTTAGTTGCATCCACACAGCCCTCACAAGCCTACACTGATACCTAGTAGGTTCTCCGTAGTATTTGCTGAACTAGTAAATCTGTGAAAGACTATAGCCACCTATAGCCATTTTAGGTACAGGTACTATGCACATTGTGTAGTTCTGTCCCTTCCTGTGACTCCCTCTGCAAGTTATCCTTTGACCTGTGGTTGCATGAAGGAGGGTTGGCAACAGGGAATTTGTTTATATAGGCACTACACCTTGTACAAGACCCCAAACAGCTTGACTTATCCTTGTTCTATCTTCCCACCTCAAAAAACCCAAGGAAGAACTTCTGAGGTGCCCACACTCTGTTTATTGTTCTCCTCCGGAAGGTATGGCCTCCTCAACATACCTGGCTACCAAGGTCCTTGTGGCACTACTCAGATGGCCTCCAGAAATCCTTCCCAAGGTGCAGAAAGTGCTGCGAGGTACTGTCTACCGAGTCCTTGTTGTATGGAGAGCCAAAATAAACCTCTGTTGATATGGAAATGGGTCAAATTATTTTAAGAAAAAAATTGCTCCTTCATTAAGTCATGTTGTTATGGCAACAAGAATTAGGAAAGTAACTTGGTCATGAAGGTTATGTGCAATGTTGGAGGACTTAGAGTTTTCAAAATGATGGAAGACAATTTGTGAGCACCTCTGCCTGGGGAGAGGGAGTGAGGGCCAGTTGAGGACCCTGTCGCCCTACCTGACATTGCAGCCAGACATGGTGAGCACACCTGTAATCTCAATCCTCTAGAGACTGAGGCAGGAGGATCACTGTGAGTTTGAGACCAGCCTGGGCTACATAGTGAGTTCAACACCAGCCTGAACTATGTAGTGAGACCTTGTCTCAAAAAAGTAAAAGAAATAGAAATAGAAAAGAATGAAAAAGAAAAAAAGAAGAAAGAAAAAAAGACCTGGATGCAAGTGTAGATCTATAGTTTACTGTGTGGCCTGGACAATTTACAGTGTCTCTCATCTTTCTTTCTTTCTTTCTTTCTTTCTTTCTTTCTTTCTTTCTTTCTTTGTGTGTGCAGAGGTGTGTGTCACTGGGATTTGAACCAGGGCTTCATGCATGCCAGGCAAGCACTCTACCACTGATCTATACCGCCCAGCCCTCTAAGTTTTATTTTTAAGGTAAAGATTTGTTGTAGAAGTTAGAGATAATGTATACACAGGGCTTGTGTAATGCCTGATGCATTAAAGAGGTCAATAACATTTTTTAAAAAAAGTCACCTTGGGTGCTTTGTAAAACAGCCTGTATTGAGCCCAACTCCATACCAAGTAAATAAAGATCCTTGAGTGGAGTTTACACATTATTATGTGTGCATGCCCCAATGGTTCTAGGCTTCAGGTAGGGTTGAGAAGCCCTATTTACCTGCAGGTCATGCCCCCTTGTGTTCCCCTTTGAGCAAACCTATCACGTAAAGGACATGATGTTGTATACTCAAGCACACAGTAGGCAGCTCCCTAAAGCAGGCTGTAGATTCCAGAAAAGATGTCCACAGCCTCCCCTCAAATGATACCCAGCAGCAAAAAACCAAAGGTCAGCAGGCAACTATTACTTTCCATGGCCATGCTGCAGCCAGGGTGCTGGGCTACAATCAGGTAGCAACTGGCAGCTGATGGCAAACTCCATCAAAAGTTAAACTGATGGTATGGTAACATTTTAGGGACAGGGAGGAGCTGCAGAGACTCTCTCTCTCATTTATAATCACCCCCACCCGAGAATCAGAAGTAAATATTTGCAAAGATGATTTGGCTGCAATGGGATCCATTCATTTTGTCATTCAACATACATCTACTGAGCACTTACTATATGCCAGACACTGGATATACTGGTGACCAAGACAGACTAGATCACTGACCTCAGGGAGTTTGTAGTCAGGGTAGGACAAAAAGATAGTAAACAATGAGATCAATAAGAAGAATTTCAAATGGTGGTAAGTTCTAGGAAATAAAACAAGCACAGTGATGTGGCTAAGGTGATTATGATGCGGACACCACAGCAGGATCAGAATTCTGTCTGAGAGGCAAAGATCCAAGAGAAGAAGGGAAGTAAGCCATATGACCATCTGATAGAAGAATGTTTCAGGCAGAAGGAACAAGTGCAAAGGTCTCAAAGTGGAGCGTGTTTGAGGAGCAGTAGGAAGGCCACCTGACTTGAAAAGAGTAAGCAAGGAGAACAGTGGGATGTGGGGCGAGGTTGCATCATTTAGGCCCCATGGATCATGGTAAAGACTTCATATTCTAATCTAGTCTCATGACAAGCAATGGAAAGAACTGTTGCACAGGAAAGCAATAGGTTATTGTTATGGTTTAGATTTGAAATGTCACTCAAAAGTCTCATGTGTTCAGAGAGGGGGCTTTAGAAGGGTGATTGGATCATGGGAGCACTATAATTGTCAATGGATTAGTCCACTGATGAGTTCATAGCTGACCGTGCTATTTGGAGGTAGGGGATGGTTGGAAGAGGTGAGTCACTGGGGAGGGTGGCTTGAAAAGGTGCCTTCTTGTCCCCAGATCTTCCCTTCTTTCACTGCTTCCTGGCTGTCATGACATGAGCAGCTTTTGTCTGCCAAATCATTCAATCATGCAATTTCTGCCTTGGACTAAATCCTCTGAAATCATGAGCCAAAATAAACCTTATTTCCTTTAATTTTTCAGCATTAGATATTTTGCCCCAGTAACAGAAAAGTTGACTATTACAGATGTTATTTACTTTATTCTTTATTAACAGCTTTATTGAAATATAATTTACATATTATGCAATTGACCCATTTAAAGCCTACCATTCAATGGTTCTTAGTATAGTCCAAGATACGTAGGACCATCACACTATGTAATTCTAGGACATTTTCATTATCCCAAACAGGGTATATTTTATTCATTAGCAGTCACCCACCCACCTCCAGCCATAGGCAACCACTAATATATTTTCTGTCTCTATGGATTTAACTGTTCTGGATGTCTCTTATAAATGGAATTATACAATGTGTTGCCTTTTCTGACTGGTTTATTTCACTTAGCATAATGATTTCAAGATTCATCAGCACGTATCAGTATTTCATTCTCTTTTATTGCTCAATAATGTTCCATTGTATTGCCAGACCACATTTGGCTTCTCTGTTGATCCACTGATGAACATTTGAGTTGTTTTGGCCCTTTACATACTCTGCTATAAACCTTTATGTACAAGTTTTTATGTGGATCTAATTTCTTGGGTAAACCCCTCTGAGTGGGATTGCTTAGTCTATGGTAATTCTTTGTATAAACTCTATGTTTAATCATTTGAGGAACTGCCAGGCTGTGTTCATAGTAGTACCATTTTGTAGTCCTCCCAGCAGTACATGAGGGCTCCAACTTCTCCACATCCAGTGTCAACATTTGTGATTGTTGATTCTAACCATCCTAGTGACTGTGAAGAGTATTTCATTCATGTTTTTTTGTTTTGGGTTTTTTTTTTTTTTGTATCGAGGATTGAACTCACAATCTTGCGCTTGCCAGGCAGGTGCTTATGCCACTGAGCTAAATCCCTGGCCTCAATGTGAAGAGTATTTCATTGTGCCTTTGGTTTTCATTTCCCTGATGATCTATGATGTCAAAGATCTTTTTTCCTATTGGCCATTTTTTATTCAGATGCTTCACCCATTTTTCAAATTTGTGTTGTCTTTGTATTATTGAGTTATAAGAATTCTTTATTCTATACAAGCCTCTTAGCAGATACATGATTGCAAATATTTTCTCTATTCATGTGGGTTGCCTTTTCATTTTTCTTGATGGTAGTCTTTGAAGCACAAAAGTCCTTAACTTTGGTGGAGTCCAGTTCATCTGTGGTTTGTTGTTGTTATTGCTTGCTTTTGGCATTATATCTAAGAATTCATTACCTCATTCCTCAATTACTTTTGAGGACAAATTCCTCTGCTTGTTATGTGGGGAACAGATAGGGGAGGGCAGAGCTACAGAATGCCAAGCCAGCTGCAGCTATGAGTGCTCTGTGAAGAACTGGCTGGTTCCTCTAAGAACCTCAGATTCCTGAGTACGGCTGAGCTGTGCACCCTGTAAGGTAGCCTGGACCCAGACACAGACACTGATGTGCTGGCCTTATTTTCTTGCATTTCTTTTATGCAAATCCCATTCCCTGCTCCTATTCTGGTTTGAACCTCATATACCAATTTGTTCTTTTCAGAGAGATACAGGACCTGCTCAGAAGGTGATCTGGATGCCTCCAATGTCTGTGGAGGAGTCCCTGTCATACTCACGCAATGTGGGATCTGAGAAGAGTTCCATCCTCTTTTTGGGCCTCAGTTTCCACATGTGCTTTGCATGAGGGGACTGCACGAGGGTCTCTGGCTAGCCACAGGTTCTGAGTCTTCACATCTCCTTTCTTATAAGGTAGCTGAGCATAGCTGCCTGAAAATACTTATCATGATTGCAAGAAAGAGTATAAAAAAATCAGAAAACAATATTTACAGTATGATCTCATCTTTGTTTGGCATAGCAAAACTTCCAGAAGGATATCTCCAAGGTATCAGCAGTGGTTGTTGCTGGTATAGAGGGTTGATGGATGTTATTTTCCTCTCTCAGTTTGTTTGTATTCTTTAGGTTTTAACTGGGATAAATGTATTTTGTGTTCGTAATAACAAATAAAAATGCATAAGAGAAAAATTTTAAGCTGACAATTTTTAAAGAAAGAAATTGCTAAGCTGAACCTGGTGACCCATACCTGTAATCCCAACTACTCCTGAGGATTGCAAAATCAAACTCAACCTGGGCAACTTAGTGAAAACTTGCCTCAAAAAAATAATCAAAGGTATTAGAGGTGTAGCTTAGTGGTACAGTGGTACATTGTTTATCTAGCCTGATAGCATGATCAAGTTCCATCCTCAGTGAGAGACAGACAGAGATAGAGACAGAAAGAGAGACAGAGAGAGACAGAGATAGACAAAAAATTACTAGAAGCTATTAGCAGGGAAAGTTGGTGGGGGGTGGCAGCACGCCTTCACTCTGGAAGCTGCAGGGACCAATGGGAAAGCAGCCAATAGGAGAATGTGTATCATTGTGCTTTTTGAAGTGCCCTCCTTTCCAACAGCTGTTGAGACCCCTGGGAAGCCAACTCTGACGCAGAGATTGGGGTGCAGGAAGCTCACTGGGGAAGCTTTTGGGATCCCTTGCTGTAGAGCGAGTGAGGAGGGATTGTGCAGAAGCTAATATAATCTGCAGTGCAGTCCCAATGAGGGCCTTGGGCAGTCTGAGGGAAAGCCTGTACTGAGCTGGGGAAGTGGTCCTCCTCTGACTGGTCCTGAGCTGGGGTCAGGCTGCCACCAGAGAAGGAGATGTGACATTGGATAAGGCAATCCCCAAAATGAGTTGGCAATAAAATGCTTTCCTCTGACATCGATTAGGAGAGCAAATCATTTATTCCTGAGGTGAAATCTGGGTGGCAGGACCCTAACATTGTGGACCCTATGATCCTTTAATGCCTTGGAATGCAGACAGTGTAGAAGTGCTACCTGCCTGTTTTACCAATGAGAAAACTTTGCCTCAGCAAGGATGCACAGCTAGGATGTATTGAGATAATCACAAAGCTAGATGGGTCCGACTCCACATGCCTCCCTCTTTCCCTGGGAACATATCTGCCCAAACTTTCCAGCAATTCGTTTCCTGATCAAATGGACAAACTTGTTCCTCATTAGCACTGATTCTATTGGTTCTCTATGTTCACTCATCAATTTTCAGTTGAGCTGGGCTCAAGCCACAAGTCCCAAAGCCAAGTTTGACAGTTGGTGCAAACTAAGAGGGCCCTTACTCTCCTAGAAGGCTGCTCACTTTGAAGGGGAACAGAGCTTGCTTCCACCTGTGATAAGCCTGAACCTCCTCCAGTTTGAGGGGACAGAGGAAGACAGTCTCACTGAGTTAATCTTATTTTGAGTTAATTTTATTAAACTGTGAGATCAATTGGCTGCACGCACCAGACTGCAGGCATTAATTCAGCAATGGCCTGGAAAGTCTAACAGCCAAGAACTGAGAGAAAGCCTGTACTGAGCTGGGGGAGTAGGGGAGTGAGTTATCAGTCCTTTAAAGATGAGATTTCATTTAGCTAATTTAGTTTGATGCTCGCATAAATAAGAGAAGCCCCTTGTGAAGTGGAGCTGCTCGGTGGATGTCCTGCCAGTGCAGGAGGATGAGGGAAGAGAAGGCAGATGACAAGTAATGCCCCCTTCCTAGCCACCGTAGGACTGGGAAATCTGGTTTAGCTTCTAGGTATCTTTGACTTGAGTGCCCTTGAGGGGCAGCAAAATATAGGGCAGCGGTTTAAAAATGTAGTCCTTAGCCACGAGTGCTAGCACTTGCCTGTAATCCCAGCACTCTGGGAGGCTGAGGAAGGATTTGCCAGCATAGGCAAATTAGTGACTTAGCAAGACCCTGCCTCAATACTGAAAAAGGGAAAGAGATGTAGCTCGGTGTAAAGGCCATGGATTCAACCCCTAGTACCACACACACACACACACACACACACACACACACACAAACGTGATCCTTGCGCTGCAGCATTGACGGCCCTTGGGTACTTGTTAGATTCGCAGATTTCCCGGTCCTACCCCAAACCTCCTCAGCTTGACTATCTGTAAGCGAGGATGAACATTCTGTGTTTTATCAAGCCTTCCAGGGAATTCTGATATCCCCACCCGACGGACTTATGAGCACAAACTGTGGTACTAAGCAGTTTGAGTAACTAGATATATGATCATAGAACCAGCCTCTAACTTCTCAGTGCCTATTCTATGACATGAAAGAAAAACAGTGCCTGTTTCATAAGGTTGTTGTGAATATTAGATTTATCAAGTGCCTAGAAAAATGTTTGTACTTAATACAGGTCATGTATATAAATGCTAACCACTGTTATTGTTAGTAATAATGGAGCCCTGGACTTCTGTCTGTTCTCTAAGCATGACAGTAATTCTAAGTAGATCACAAAATTGTTTGATTTGAAAAGTTAAAAAATGGTATGAAATTCTGCCTGTACCATGATTGTACTTATATGAAAATATGAATGTATGTAGACAAGGTGAAATTATTATTGATTTCTTTCTCTAACCACAAGCTTTTGAAATGTGATTAAGGCTAGGAATGGAGCTCAGTGGTAGACTGCTTCCCTAGCATGCTGGATTCAATCTTCAGCATTGGGAAAAGAAAGAATGAATGAAAGAAAAGAAGAGAATAAAAGAAAAGCAAGAAAAGTGATTATTATATCTTTGGAGTCTAAAATTAATCAAATTCGGTTAGATGAGAAAACATGATGGATTGTGGAGAACCAATAGGCAAAACTAAAGTAAAGGCTGCTCTAGAAGACTCATGATGTAGTACATGAGTGCCATCCCCATTTAGAGCAGGTTCTGTGATTGTCAGGTGACACCAAGCTCAAAGTCCCTTGAGGTCAAAAGGAAAGAGACATGAGCAAGAGTCCAGTCCTGCTGTGAAAGCTTAGTAACAATAGCAAGGATGGCTCACTACAGTAAGGACAACTAGGGGTGAACATGGAGGGGGAGCTGGGTAATTGACTTGTCCTCAGTAAGGAAGACAGACTGACCAAGGCAGTCATGGATGCTGGGCCACCTTGCCAGTTGCTGTGGAAAAATGTGAATTATCTGGAGAGAATTTGTAGTAGATCTCCATCTGCAAAGATGTAAGTACAGATGGCTAGTGAGGTCTGTATCACCATATGACCACCTCCAGATCTATAGGTTCCAATGTCCTGGCTGGACCTTGAAATTCCAGAATAGGGCTAGGATAGCTGATTGTAGGATCAAGATCCAGCTCAGATGATGGGAGTGGGTACATGGTGAGCTTCAAACCCCAAACTCATGTACTACTCTCAGCTTTCCTTCCCCTTTTAAACTACAGCCCCTGCAATATAGGTAAACACTCTAGTAAGAATTTACTAAGGTCTGAATGTGGTGCTTTTTGCTATGACCCAAGTCACCATACCTCTTATACATAATTGCTTTTTGGGTTCTAACCGGATGCACTAGAACTTTTGCAGCTTGTCACACAGCTGCCCTAAATACATTTCATGAAATTTGCTGTATTGTTGCACTGTTCCATCTATTTTCATAGCTTCTCATTTTTGTCTTTGTTGTTGTTTTGTTTTTGAGACAGGGCTTTATTATGCAGTTCAGGCTGGCCTTGAACTCATTTTGTAGTCTAGGATCTTTATGGATGGCCTCAAACTTGTAGTGATCCTCCTGCCTCAGCCTCCCAAGTGTTGGGATCACAGGCATGCACCAACACGCCTGGCTTATAGGTTTTTATTTTAATGTTTTTAAAATTTGTACATCTTTATGGGGTACATTATGGTTATTCAGTGTGTGCACTTTGTGTAATAATCAAATCAAGGTAGTAAGCATTTCTATCTGTTCAACTGTTAGTTTCTTTTATGTGATGGGAGTGACTTTTATTTTGATGCCAGAGTATGATTTGTGGTATGTATCTGACTTATCAAGGTTCTTCTCTTTTGGCAACACTTTATTGAAACAAAGCATGCTTGTGCTATACAATTCTCCTATTTAAAGTATACAATTCAGTGGATTTATATTATGCTAAACTAAATTTAGAAAATTATGTAGTCATCACCACAATCCATTTTAAATAATTTTATTACTCTGGAGAGAAACTCTGTGCTCATTATCAGTCATTCCCCATCAGTCACTCAAGCCTTTCTCCAGACCTAAACAAGTGCTGAACTACTTACTATCTTTATGGATTGGCTTATTCTGAATATGTCATAGAAGTGGAATCATAAATCAGATGTGGTGGCACACACCTGTAATCCCAGCAATTGAAAAGCTGAGAAAGGAGGATCACTGAGATTCAAGGCTAGCCTGGGATACAAAGTGAGTTCAGGGCCAGCCTGAACTATACAGCAAGACTGTGTTGAGAGAGAGAGAGAGAGAGAGAGAGAGAGAGAGAGAGAGAGAGAGAAGAGAAGAGAAGAGAAGAGAAGAGGAGAGGAGAGGAGAGGAGAGGAGAGGAGAGGAGAGGAGAGGAGAGAAGAGGAGAGGAGAGGAGAGAGATCAGCCAGGAGTGGTGGCACAAATCTGTAATCCCAGCACTCCAAAGGCTGAGGCAGGAGGATTGCCGTGATTTCAAGACCGACCTAAATTGCATAGTGAGACCTTGTCTCAAAAAAAAAAAAGGAAATAAAGAAAGAAAGGGAATCGTTGACTATGCAGCCTTTTGTATATTTTCAGTTCTCTTGGTTATATGCTTAGGAGTGAAAGTGCTGGATTATTTTGAGGAACTGCTAGACTGTTTTCCTAAATGGTTGCATCATTCCCACCAGCAATGTAAAAGGGCATATTCCTTCTCTGCATGCTCCAACTTGTCTGAATTTGTTATGATGGCTGTCCTGTTGGGTGTGAAGTGGCATCTCTATAGTTTTTATTTGCTATTCCCTAATGACTACTAATCATGTTTAATATTTTTCATGTATTTGTTGATCATTTATATATTTTCCTTGGAGAAATGTGTTGTCATTTTCTTTGATTTGTGTTATTCATCTTTGTTTTGTTGATCTGTAAGGGATATTTTGTTTTTTTACATTTTTTAAGCTTATTGGTTCAATTTATGTATACATAATGATCACATGTCATCATAAGGAATTTGTACCTGTACATGGTACATCTTAGTTTCTCCTTTTTTCTCCCATTTCCCTCCCCTCCCCTCAACCCTTCTTTCTCTCCTTATTTACAAAGCTTTGTTTCCATGTTATCCTTCTTTTATCATTTTTTCTTTTCCATTCCTTCCTCCCTGACTTCTCTTTTCTTTTGAATAGTTTCCTCCTATTTCACAATATCTATTATGCATTTTGGTTCTTTTTTACACTCTCAGTTTCTCACACCAGAGAAACAATGCAATATTTACACATGTATGTCTGATTTATTTCACTTAAGAATATAATGTTCAGGTGCATCTATTTAGCCAGAAATATCTCAAGCTTATCCTTATTTATGGCACTGTATAAAACACATCTTTTTATCCATTCATCAGTTGATGGTCATTTGGATTTTTTCCAAGATTTTTCCAGCTATTACAAATGGTGCTGGTATAAATGTGGGTGTGCATATGTCACTGAGGCATGATGCTTTTAATTCTTTTGGGTAGATAGCCAGAAGGGGAATAACTGGGTTGAATGGAACTTCTAGTCCTGGTTTTTGAGGAATCTTCACACTGATTTCCACAGTGGTTGCACCAGTCTACACTCTCACCAACAGTGGAGAAGGGTTCCTTTTTCCCCACAGCCTTGCCAGCATTTGTAATTTTTTTTAAAAAAATTATGGAAAAAAGTAAAACGTACCTTTCATAACAAAATAACAGGAGAATGACAATAGTTAGTACATTGCATGTTGTTATTTTTAAAGTAGTTGTTCAGAGTGCAAGATATGGGCATAAAAATTTCTCCAATTGATATTAGCACAAACCTTCCTTTTCAATGAACCATTAGACACTAATGGTAAAACTTATTTGCATTTCTTTCCCTTTTCCCATCCATCTTTTTCTCTTTCCCCCATCCTAGTTCCTTTTCCTTTTGAACAATTTCTTCCAACTTCACAATATTTATTATACATTTTAGTCCTTATTTACTCTTTCAGTTTCTCTTACCAGGGAGACAATACAATGTCTACACATGAATGTCTGGTTTATTCCACTAATGTGTATGATCTCAAGTTGCATCCATTTACCTTTAAAAGTTTCAAGTTTATTTTTCTTTATGAATGAGTAGTACTCCATTTTATAAAAATACCACATGTTTTTTATCCATTCCTCGATTGATGGGCATTTGGGTTGTTTCCAAGATTTAAGTATTATAAATTGAGCTACTATAAACATGGGTGCACATATATTGCTATGGTATGATGTTTTTAATTCTTCTGGGAAAATACCCAGAAGGGTAATAACTGGGTTGAATGGAACCTCTAATTCTAGCATTTTGAGGAATATCCACACTGATTTCCACAGTGGTTGCACCAGTCTACACTCCCACCATCAGTGGAGAAGGGTTCCTTTTTCCCCACAGCCCCGCCAGCATTTGTTATTGGTTGATTTCTGGATAATAGCCATTCTTTCTGGGATGAGATGGAATCTCAATGTTGTTTTAATTTACATCTCTCAAATGACTGATTATATTAAAAATTTTTTTCATATTTTTTGCCATTTGTGGAATGTTTATATACTCTAGACTCAAGCCTCTTATCAGACATATGATTTGCAAATATTTCCTCACATTCTATTGGCTATCTCTCCACTTTATTGAAGGTATTATTTATAATACAAAGTATTTAATTTTGATGAAGTCTGTTGTCTTTTTTCTCTTTTGTTGACTGTGTCATACCTAAGAAACTATTGATTAAATCCAGAGACTTGGACCTATGTTTCCTTCCAAGTTTTATAGTTTTAACTGTTATGCATAAGCCTTTTCTCCATGTTGAGCTAGTTTTGTATATGCATAAGAATGAATTCCAACTTCATTATTTTGCCTTCGGATATACATTTTCCCCAGCACCACCTGTTGGAAAGACTGTCTCTCTCCATTAAGTGGAACTGGCACCTTTATCAAAAACCAACTGACCCTAGGTGTGTGGGCTTCTTTCTGGACTCTAAATTCTGTTTCATTATCTATACATCTATACCTATGTTAACAGCATCCTATTTTAATTATGATAGCTTTGTATAAAGTTGTGAAATTAGGAAATGAGTTCTCCAACCTTATTTATTTTTATATTGATTTAGCTATTCTGGGCCCCTGACTTTCCATATAGATTTTAGGATCGATTTGTCAACTTTTACAAAGAAATTAGACTTTTGATAGAGATTGTGTTGAATATGTAGATCAATTTGAGGAATATTGACATCTAAACAATATTATTTTGATACATAAGCATAGATGTCTTTCCATTTATTTCTATCTTTCATTTTATCTTATTCATAGTTTTCAGTGTACAGCTTTTACACCACTTTTGTTAAATTTATTTTTCTGTGTTTTATTATTTCCATGATACTATAAATGGAATTGTTTTCTTAATTTTCTTTCAGATTGTTATTGCAAGTGCATAGAAATACAATTTTTGTTACATTGGCTTCATAGCCTGCAAACTTATTACACAAGTATATTAATTCTAAATGATTTTTAGTAGACTCCTTAGAATTTTTATTTGTATGAGATCATATTATCTCTGCAAATACAGTTCACTTCTTTCTAATGTTCATGCCTTTCATTTTTTTCTTGTATGATCTCTCTGGCTACAATCTTCAGTACAGTATTGAATAGAAGTAGTGATAATGAACACCTTTGTCTTGTTCCTGATCTTAATGAGAAGAGTTCAGTGTTTCACCATTAAATGTTACACTCACTGTGGGTTTCTCATAGGTGCCTTTGTCATGAGGAAATTCCCACCTATTCCTACTTTGTTGCATGTTTGTGTGTTTTTAATCATGAAAGCATATAGAATTTTTTTATCAAATCCTTTTTCTAGGCCTACCGAAATGATCATGTTGTATTATTTTTTATTCTATTGATAGGATGTATTCCATTCATTAATTTTCAAATGTTAAAACAACTTTTTATTCCTGTGATAAGTCCCACTGGGTTGTGGTATATGATTTGTCTTGTGTGTTATTGGATTTAGTTTGCTAATGTTTTGTTGAGGATTTTTGCACCTGTATTTATGAGAGATATTCATCAGTACTTTTCTTGTGATATTTTGTCAATATTGATATCAGGTTAATACTGGCCTAATATAATGAACTGAGAAGTTTTACCCCCTCTTCTATATTTTGAAAGAGTTTAGGAAGTATTGGCATTAACCCTTCATGAAATTTTGGTAGAGTTCACCAATGAAACTATCTGTGTCTGGGCTTTTCTTTGGGGGTAGTTTTGATTACTAATTGAATTTCTTTAGTATTATAGGTTTATTTGAAGTTTCTATGTATTCTTCCATCATGTGAGCCTTTCTAGGAGTTAGGCATTTTATCTGAACTGTCTAATTTATTGTCTCAGTTCTGTTAATGCTATATTCCTTACTAATCCTTTTCTGTTAGGTTGATTTTTATGTCTCTTTTCACTTCTGATATTAGTAATTGGGAGACTTTTCTCTTTTATTATTGGTCTAATCTAGCTAACCAAGATTGTTTTGAATTCCCATTTGGCCACAGACTCTTTCAGCCTGTGTTTAAGAGCCTTGGCCAACATAAGAACATATATGTATACATGTATATGTAAAGAAGAGATGTCTCCACATTCCTGCATGTGGCACTGTCAACCTGACCCCAAAGCATACTGTTCTTTCCCTCTGCTGAACCAGATTACTCTAAACCAGCCTCATTACGACCCATGGTGTATGGTGTATATGGATATCACAATCCCACCCTCTCACTGTGGGAATTAAGTGGCAGTACTTTCAGTAGATGGCCATCAGACAAGTGTTACTAACTTCTGAGTAAATATGGGAGCTTGGAGAAGAACATAAAGTGTTGAGTTATGGCCATCTGGAACTCCTGAGAAAAGCATTATGGGTAAAGCCTGAGGTCCCATCTTCATGAGTGTTGCTCATGTTGGGGTGTGTGTGTGTGTGTGTGAGAGAGAGAGAGAGAGAGAGAGAGAGAGAGAGAGAGAGAGAGAGAGAGAGAGAGAGAAATAGAGATACTAGAGATTGAACCCAGGACCTTTATGCTAAACTGTATCACCAACCCTTTTTTAAAAATTTTGAGACAGGGTCTTGCTAAGCCACAAATTGCCCAGGATGGGTTTGAACTGTTGATCATCCTGTCTTAGCTTCCCAAAGTGCTAGAATTGCAGGAGTGTGCCACCACACCTGGCTTAGTTGAATCTTGAATGGGAACAGAGGCAAGTAAGAAAACCCAAGGCCCCCACTATACTGACCATGTGTCTCCATGGTCACAGCACCCAGGACTAGTCTGTCTTGGCTAGCAAGGACTCAGATGACAAGTGGAAAGTCAGGAAGTCAGGAGAAAGCACTTGGGATTTTGGGGCAAGTGCAGATTCTGACTGGTGTTCTGGGGTGCCTGACCTAGTTGGTAATCTTTCCCTTTATCTATATAAACCCAGTGCTTGGTTGGGCTGCTACTAAAAGTATTAATGAGTTCAGAAAATGTCTCACAGCCAATAACATGCCCACTTTAAGATTATTTCCAGACCAGTGTGAAATCTGTATATGCAAGAAAATCCTGATTTAAAAACAGAGCAGAATCCACCAATATTTCCCTGGCAAGGAAATGGCAAAGAATCAACTGTTTTGGATGGGTGTGTGGCAAGCTGGAAACTCAAACCAAATGTAACAGCCCCGGCCCTGCCCTGGCTGCTGACTCAAGTCTAAGAGGAAGAGGATGCTGCCAGACTTCATGATTTCTGTAAACAGTTCTTGAAAGAGAAACCACACACTTGTCCCTCTGCCAGCTTGTCCCCTTAACTGATGGGGCAGCCATCGTCTCTTCTGTGACACCATGGAAGGGCTTTAAAATTTGAGCTCCATAGGCTTCCAGTGGGAATGTAAGGGAGAATTAGGTGGTCTATGAACTTGGATCAGAACCTTATTTGATCTCTTCTCTGCTAATTGCAAATAGAAATTTAACCTTTCCTCTAATTAGGAATATAGGCAATGAGCCATAATGGTATTAGCAGTATCTGTGACTTGATCAACAACCGAAATCACAAATACTTTTATATTGCATTACAATTGTAAGTATCTCAAAGAATCACTTACACTTATCACTATTTCCATTTCTAATCGATAGACTTGCCACTAAATCTTGTAATTTAATGCATTATTAAAGTAGTCAAAACTGGGCATGATGGTGCACACCTGTAATTCCAGCACTCTGGAAGGCTGAGAAAGGAAGATCACAAGTTTGAGCCCTACAGACAACTTAGTGACTTATTGAGACCCTGTCCCAAAATAAAGAAAAAAATTTTAAAGGGAGGGAGATGTAGGTCTGTGCAAAGATCGCGGTTCAGTCCCTGGTGCTGAAAACAAAAAGTAAAGCGACAACTGGACCACAAAATGGTGAAAAAAAATACCTTTAAGACCTCATTCCTGAGCCACAGAACTCTGCCTATCTTACTTGAAGGTTCAAAAGTACTTGTGTGTCATTGCTAGGACACTGAGCAGGTTCAACTGTGTTCCTTGTATTTTTTTTTTCTGTTTTTGGTACCAGGAATCAAACTCACAACCTCGTGCATGCCAGACAGGTGCTGTGCCACTGAGCTATACCCCTAGCCCTGTTCCTTGTTTCTTAATCTGCCAAAGCAGGGATAGCAACAGTACCTACCTCACAGAGTTATGATGATTCATTCATGTAAAATAGTGCCCAATAGATTGTTAATGCTTAATAAGATATGGTATTTGGTATTTTGAGCCAGGTGTGTAATCTCAGCTGCTCTGGAAGCTGAGAAAGAAGCTTCCCAAGTCTAAGACCAGCCTGGGCAACTTAATGAGACCTTATCTTAAAATAAAACTTAAAAGGCTGAAGATATAGCTCATTGGTAGAGGCTCCCAGGTTCCATTCCCAGCACTGCAATAAATAAACAAATAGATAATAATTTTATAAAAAGTATTAGCTGTTTTTGTTGTTGATGGTTTATATTAATAAGCATATTAATAAGCCCATTAATGCATTCTAATATTACCTCCAGTTTTAGAAAAAAGAAACTAAAGCTTAGAAAAATGAAATGACCAACCGGAGGGCACGCATCAAGGGAGTAGCAGAGCCAGAGTTCAAAGCCAGGCCTGTGAGACTCTGCAACCCAGCAGAGGCCACTCTCCATTACACCACTGAGAGGAGGTGGCAGCCCCCAAAGACATGGTAACAGGGAGTTCAGCTGGGAAGGAGCAAACAGCTCTCCAAACTTCTACTTCCTTTTCCTCTCCCACCCCTGCCGTCTGCACCACCAACTTTATCTGGGGAGCTCCCAGCTCACTTATACACCATCAGCCCTCAGCCAATTCTTACCAGGGCAGGTCCTCTCTCAAGGCAACTGCCAGTACAGCCTCC
Organism: Dolichotis patagonum; assembly: GCA_004027295.1. Classification (NCBI taxonomy): domain Eukaryota; kingdom Metazoa; phylum Chordata; class Mammalia; order Rodentia; family Caviidae; genus Dolichotis; species Dolichotis patagonum. Next base: position 53,672 of record PVJX010009562.1, read on the forward strand.
ATTTCCAAAGGAGACTCATGGAGCAGTGGGCTGGGGAGGAGGCTTGGTAGAGCTCTAAAGGGCTGTGTTTGTGTGGGGGAGTAGAGGCCATTTCATGGAGAAAGTCATCTTTGACCTGAGAAGATGACTGCCAGTTGAAGTAGGGTCAGGAGTGTTTGTGATTTTTTTCCTTTTCTTTTGAGCCAAGGTCTCTTTGTGTTGCCCTGACTGATCTCAAACTCTGGGGTCTAAGCAGTTCTCCTGTGTCAGCTTCCCAAGTAGTTGGGACTGTAGGCACATGCCATCATGCCCAGCATGACTGTGATTTTTTTTTGGAGTTCTGCGAAATGAATCCAGGGCCTCGAACATGCTAGGAAAGTGTTGTAATCACTGAGCTATATTCCCCAGTGCCTAATGTTTATGAATATTTAAGACAGAAGAAACTGGATATGCAAAAGCCCAGATGGATTAAAGAGCCTGCTATGTGAGGAAAAGAAGTCACTCCAGATGTCTGGAGTTTGTGTCGAAGAGGAGAAGGAAGGAGTATTGCATGGGCAGATGAACAGGCATGGGTAGTTTATGACCGCACAGTGAAGAATGCCAGAATCAGGTCCATAAGTCTTCCTCTAGGGAAGGAGAGCCCTTAAAGGAAGGAGGAACAAAAGCAAACCTGTGAGTTCAAAGAACTATGATACCTCCTCCCCGCAACGCTACTACCTAGGCATGTAGAAGGGGGGTTGATTAAGAGTAAAAATTAAAGGCTGGTTAGACCAGGAGGGAGCTACTTCAGGAATCCAGGAAGGAAAGGGAGAGAGGATGAAACAGGGGACAAGTCTGGAGCTTTGGGACACTCTCCAGCCTGTCCCATAGGCCAACAGGCCTCTTCTCTGTGTGTAAATGGGAAAGAAAGTGGGATTTAATTGGGGACACTGGCCCTCCTTGGGTTCTGTTTTGTTTTGTCCTACAAGGCAATGCTTTCTCTTGACACAGCATTGCCAGAGATCCACACCCTCCATTTTGGCATCTGGGTGAGAGTTGCAGAGGTGAGGGACCCCAGCACTACCCCTGTGTGTGGAAGGCAGGAAAGGGAGTGGACACAGGGAGCAGGTCAGAGCCAGCTCTCAGTCAAAGGAAACATCCACCCTTGTAAGCCTTTAAGAGACTGTTTTCTTACATGTGGGTTCCACTGTTACCAGGGCAACCGGAGAACTCTATGCTTTGTGTTTTTGCATGGAGTCCCTTGGGAGCAAGGGGGAGTGGTGGCCTGCTGAGCATTCCTTAGTCTGGGCAGGATGCAAGAAGTGCTAACAGGGAGGTACAATCCCCCAGTTTGGGGGATGATCTCTTGCCTCCTTAATGCCTGTGCTTTTTCCTGGAGGAGCCCACATCTCCCCTCCCATGATCCAGTTCTGGTGATCAAAGGCACAGTTTTTTGCTCCAGTGGCCCTGGCTTGCTGAGAGCCTGGCTTCCACAGCCACCCCATGGCCCAGCTCTCAAGAGATTGTCAGCAGTGGCAGTGGACAGGTGTCCAGGAGGGGCAAGGCTGCACCAGACAATGGTACCTGCTGTGGAGTCACTGTACATGCATGTCTCCATCACTTACCACATGTAGAAATGGGAAGCCAAACTGGCCATTAAATGTCAGCCTGGGTTAATCAGTCCTGAAGGCTCTATTCTGTGCTAGGCTGAGCTAGGTGTTAGAATTTCCTGAGAGCTTTGTAGAAATAGAAATTCCTGGAGGGTCTGATACCATCTGGATGGGTGCAAGCAGAGTAGAGGCTGAGCATGAAGTCTGACTCCCCGACTGCTGGGGTTCACAGACCAACTTGGCACATGGGCAAATAACTTTGAGTCAGTCTTCTGACCTTTCGGGTGACTGTTTCATTTCCTCACTTATACGAGTGAGGGAACAGTTGAGCCTGCTTCCCAGGTGACAAGATTTACTTTGTCTTCCCCACCCTGGAGAAGAGGGCTCAGGAAACCCTCACTATTCTTGTTACCTTCCACTGCCCTCCTCTCCCTCCTTCCTTTTTTCTCCACGTCTTTTTTTTTTTATTAGTGTCTATATACCTCCTTCCTTTCTTATTTCTGGTATTTCCTTATTCCCCGAATACGAAAAAGCTCCTGTGAGGTGCAGCCTAGCCCCTTTCCCTTGCATGGCGATGAAATGAATGGCCTTGGTGGAAGTGCCGGGTGCATGATCAAAACCACACTGATTTTCTCCCTCCCCCCTTTCCTTTTTTCCTTCCTTCCTTCCTCCTGCCCTGATTCCCTCCCTTTCTTTGTTTCTTCCTCTGGAAGGAGCATGGTAAATGTTAGCATGAAACTAGGGCTGTTTCTCCAAAGAACACTGCAAGCTGGGGGAGGAGGCAAGGCAGGGCAGGGCCAGGTTAGCCTGGCCTATTAGGAGGACTGGGGAGTTGGGCTGAGAGGGACTAGTGTCCCCCAAGCTAATGGGCAACTGTATGGCTACAAAGGAGCCACTTAGTAGATGTCACCTGTGGTACAGTGACTTCTGCTAAACCTCAGCATCAAACTGAAAGCAAGGATGAGAACAGTGCCTGCCTCTGGCATGGTTATCAGGGTGAAAAAAGATGGAAGATGGAAAGTGCCTGACATAGCACTTGCAAGTAACTGGTGTTCAAGGAGCATTACCACCCATTTCTGCAGGAAAATAGTATCTGATCACATCTGGGAATGAGATTCAGTTTCTTCTGTTCCCACAGCTTGTGAGGAACAGTGAGATGGTGCTGGAAGGGCCCCTGTGTGGACTGCTCTGGGGCTTTATTTCCAAATCTTCCCCAGCTAGCTCACTCACATCCCATAGCACCACCTAGTGCCCCAAAGTGGAAGGGGCCTCCCTACCCACCCCACCTGGCTTTCCCTCCTTGCAGTCTTTGTGTGCGTGTGCGCGTGCATGTGTTAATCAATGTTATTTTTCTAGCAGTCCAGTGATTCCACTTCCCTGCCAACAACTCCAGCCATTCACACATTTGTGGGAGTATAGGCAGATCCCTTGAGCCTCACTAGGTCTAAGTTTCCTCATGCAAGGATTGCCAGGCTAGGCTGGATTCAGTTGTGATGCCTAGATAAGGTATCCCACACTCACTGGGCACCCATCTATGTTTGCCCAATAACACAGACAGACACCATCTTTACACACCCTTTAGATTTTATTGAGGAGAGAAAGCATTAGCGTACAGAGCAAAACTTCTTATCTTCACAACACAATAATACAGCAATAACACAATAATAGCAATAATACATTTATTTCGATGGAGTTTCCTCCCCAGGTTCTGGGAATCGTTGAGCTGCCTCAATAACCCTGCATGCATTTCCCACCCCCACCCCCACCCTCTTAACAAGGAGGCACCCAAAGCCCACAGTTCTTACAGCTTTTGTGGCTGTCACATCACAACAAATATTGAAGATCTGGGAAAGTGGGGAGAGGGTCATAGGGAAGCCCAACCCCCTCTGCCTCCAGAGGCCTGAAAACCAGCTCACTGCTCCTCTGCTTTCTCCCTGGCTGATGCTACAAGGGTTCAGGGTGAGAAGAACCATGGGAACAGGCAGGGCCTGTGCTGATGGCTCTCTGGAAGTGGGGGTGCAAGGCACCTGTTCGTCGTGCTTCTCCACCAGCACACAGGCAGAAGGGCCAGTAGGTCAACATCAGCGAATAGAGTCCGCAGCCTCCAAGAGTAGCAGCTCCTCTTCTGGAATTACCTCCTGAGGAAATAAGCTGAAAAACAGACACAATTGTCTTTACAAGGCTGTTGACTCGCACCCCAGTGGGAATGGGTGAAACCACACAATGGAAATGTCTAACAGATTAGGAGGATGCATCAATAAATTCTTCAGTATGTGTGACTGCAAAGGTGGCAGCCATTTTAGATCCCACAGCTGAGCGTGAGCAGGCTGATCTCAGCTTTGAAAAGACACCAGGAGAACACACTAGAAGGAACCGCAGCAAAGTGTTAACAGTGCTTGCGTCTGTGTGGTGGGCTTCTGAATGGTGAGGGGTATTCTGTCCTTAAGGTTTTCTCAGTTTTCCAAATCTTCTATAATGACTATGTATTACTCTTGTGTTTGGGGGACCTTTTTAAAAGGTAGCAACAGGTTATAGGAACCCAACTCCACTGAGAAGCAGAAAGGATAAAAGAACATCTTACCTCCTCCTGATGGATAGAGATCTCACCCAAAACCAGTCTGAGGACTTGGTCTCTGATTCCTCTTCCTCCAGTTCCTTCCTCTGACCTCCGGGCCCAATATCCTAAGGCTGGGCTGAGGTTACCTGTCAGACTCCCATAAGGAACAGAGACTTCTTTTACTATGTTTTCTTCTCTCTGGCCACAGCCACTTTGGCTGCACTTGCCCAGATGCCAGGCACCGCACAGAAAGTTCAGTGTCCAGGGGCAGTTTGGGCTAGTTGCTGATTTGGCTGGCATTTTGTGGCCAGAGCCGACATAGCAAATGTGTATTTTTCACTGCAAAAGCAGTGTTTTCTGGACCCAGGGCGAGCAGCAGGTCTCCTTGTAAGAGGCACCTAGGAGTGCCTTGGAGGCAGCCATACCCTTCAGTGTCAGTGTTTAACTGAAGCACAGCACCAGGCCAGAGGGTGAATCCTCATGACAGCCACAGGGATGTCCCAGCTGTGAGGCTACAGTGGGTACAGTCTCTGCAGAGCCAACTTTCCTCTTCCTCTGTTCTCTCTCTGTGTGTCTTTGTTTCTCTCCGGCTGTCCTGCAAGGATAGTGGACTTCCTCTGAAAGCTCAAGGATGGAAAGTCACCTGCAAAGACTTTTGGCTGGGGCTACAGTCTAAGGCCTGGTGATAGGGGCAGACCTCCATCCCTCCTAAGGAGAAAGACACTCCTTAGAATGTCAAATTGAGTTGTGCAACCCTCTTCCACTTCCTATTCCCAACCCCTAGCCTACCCTTTAGGCAAAATCAAGGAAAAGGACAGAGGCTGACATGTTAAACTCTGCTGCAGGGACAGTCAGGAAGCCAGTATAGTAAGAGGAGAGAGCCCCAGATTTGACCAAGCTGGTCCAAAGGCCCTGCTACAGAAGCCTGGAGGAAAGTAAACTCAGGTGCTAAGAAACTCAGGATGCCAGTCTGTCAAAGACAAATCTCAGTCAAGGTGTCCACTGAGCTAAATGTGGGGTCCTTTTGCAGGTCCTTTCACTGGAGTATGGCATGAAATAACCATAGGCTTCTAGGTACATTTCTTGGTGCCATCCTGCTTGCCATCAGTTTTACCTAGTAAATGGCCTCAGCTGGCTTTCGGAGTTCCATATAGCCTGTCCTCTTAATCATTGGGGCAGATTGGTGAGGCTTTGGGTGAAGTGCTGGTGAGGGTGAGCCAGTCCAAGGATAAAATTGTAGAACACAGGGTAAAGAAACACAGGAGAGTGAGGGCTGGGGAAAACTAGAGAGGAACACAAAGAGTGACCAGTTCATTTATGGGGACATGCCTAGAAACTGGCTCTCTGGCTGGTTGGCAGGACTGCACAGAATATGTGCAACAGGACAACTGTCGTTGTCCTTCCTTTTCCAGGTGGCCTTGGTTGGGCACATGTCACTCTCTGGTCAGGTTGCAGGACAGTATGGAATTCTGCAAGTCTTCTTCAGCTTATACAGGTCTGGAATGCACTTAAGAACTGGTCAGTAGTTGGGGCACGTGTGGCAGCAATAGCAGGGGCAGGGGACGCAGTAGAAGGGTGTGTTCCAGGTAGCCCTAGCACTCACACTCGAATTCGGCCACGGGCAGCACGGTGGCCCCCCTGTCTCGGAGTGAGGCGAAATAGCACCGGGGGACGTCTTCGAATTTGGCGCTGCCCCATGCGACCTGCACGGCGAATCAGTGGTGGCGAGCTGTAGAATGGTGAATTGGTACCTGGAAGGCCCTCCAGGAGTGGAACTCGATTCTGGTTCCTCCGCCTGCTAGGCTGTACGGGAGGGGATTCATCCAGGAAATTCTCAGCATGGTATATTGCAGAGCTAATGGTTTGGGTTGAAGTGTCAACAAGGACAGGCTCCTCCATTTCCATCAGCTGGTGCAAATGGTGGTGGTGGTGATGGTGATGATGATGATGAAGATGGTGGGCCAGGAGATGGGCCTCCAGCTCACTATAGGTCACCACTCTGTCTTGCCCCTCTTCTGGCTCCTGCTCTGGTTCCTGGCTCCCAACCTCAATTACATCTTCATCACTCTTATTCACATTGTCATCCTCATCTTTCTTCATCTCTTCCTCTTCTTTTGATTTCATCTCCTCCTCCTCCTCCTCTTCCTCCTTTTCCTCTTCTTCATCCTCATCCTCCTCATCCTCATCATCATAATCCTCATCCTCTTCATCCTCCTCCTCCTCCTTCATTTCTTCCTCCTCCTTCCTCATCTCTTCATCCTCCTCCTCCTCTTCCTCCTCCTCCTCCCTCATCTCCTGCTGGAAAACCCTCATGTGCCTGGCCTGGTCCTTCAAGTAAAGCCCACTCTTACATGCCTCTCCATCCTCATCCTCACTGTAGCGCTCTTCACCTCCAGTTTCATCCTCATTAGGGTTCGAAGCAAAAGGGAAAATGACATTGCGAACCCCAGGGAGTGGGACTGGCTTGGGGACACGCACTTTTCTTTCTATCTCCACACACTCAAGAATCAGCTCATCCAGGTCAGCCATTTCAGTTGACCATAAAAGCTCCTTTCGAAAGAATTCCGACAGGCCTTTGAGAAATTGGTTTTGGAGGCGGCAGTCATCCCAAGACAGGAATTGGGCCAGGTACTGAAAAGCATCAGCGTAGCTGCCCAGGGTACAGTCCCCCTGCTTGAGCTTGCGGATGGCCTTTTTAGCCACGCGTGGGGGGATGGGGCCACAGAATTCCTTACGGATTTCATCCAAGAAGCGCGGGAAGTTGGCATGCAGGGAGCTTCCTTCCTCGGTGACTGAGATGGCCCAGTCCCTAGCTTCTCCAGTAAAAAAGGAGATCACAAAAGCCACCCGCTCAGCGCCCCCAGGGAAATGATCCTCATGGTCAGCTATGAAGGTCTCCAGCTGCATCAGGAATTCGGCCAGGTAGACTGGGTTGCCCGAAAAGGGCTCTATGTCAGGCCGCTCCAGAGGTGGCAGAAGGGGCTGTG
>PVJX010009563.1:0-60559 GCA_004027295.1 Dolichotis patagonum
GCATGCTGGGCCACACCCTTTAAGACCTTTGCTTTCCTCCCGGCAGGGTCCTGGCCTCCGGCATACAGGGTGTCACTGGGACCTAGGAAAGGACACAGAACCAAGACCAGACTTAATGCTCTTTCCAGGCACTAGTGAGGCATGGAGAGACCAATAAAATCCTGGCCTCGCCCTGGAAGGCTGTAGGTGCAGGAAATGAGGCGGCAGCAAACCTGACAGTCACAATTTTAACCGTGGTCAGATGGTGCAGGGCCAGCTTCCGGCTGAAAGCTGTAGGATGAATAGGAGTTTTCTGGGCAGATGCAGGAGGGGTCATTCCAGGCGGCGGAACAGCTTGTTCAGCGGCTCTGGAGCCTAAAATAGCAATCACTTTAAGGACCTGGGAGCGCTGGGAAGAGGCTGGAGCTGGGGCCTGGTGGTTCAGAAGAAGGAGGGAGGGCTGTTGGACTTTGTTCTGAGCTCAGGGGAGTGAGGATGAGGGGTCAGCAGAGGAGGGGCAGTGCAAGGCTCCTCCCACTCCCTGGTGACCCTCGCATGGCAACCAGGCTCCACCTTAGCTCCTTCTCTCCCTCCCCCCCTCCCTCCCATCAGGGCTGGTTGGGCTGGGCCTGTTGAGTTTGCTTGAGTGGCCTGGAGCCCACCACTTTATCCCTCTGGGGCTCCGTTTCCTCTGTGAAATAAATGATGGTCACCCAAGCATGGTGGCACACACCTGTAATCCCAGCACTCGGGAGGCTGAGGCAGGAGGACTGCCTGGAGTTTGAGGCCAGCTTGGGCTACACGGTGAATTCATGGTCAGCCTCACCTGCATAGCAGACCCAATCTCAAAAACCAAAATAACAATAAAGCAGTGTTGTTCCTTGCCTCATTCTTCCTCACCAGGCTCAGAGAGGAGCAGAGGCTGTGGGCAGCGCAGAGCCCAGCATTTGCTTCCTTGGTGTCCCCTTGCCTCTGTCCAGCACCCCAAAACAAGTCCTCCCAGCCATGACCACCAGGCTTCCAGAACCACCTCAGAAGGCCAGTGTGTCTCAGTGTCCCTATGCACAATGGAATATCCCCAAGTTTTGGGGGAGGGTGGCTGGCAGGCCCTTAGCCCCGGGACAGCTCAGGTTGGCTTCATCTCCTGCAGACAGAAAGTGCAGACCTCTCTGCCCTCCCTTTGACGGGTCCCCTCTGTAACTCCCAGCCCCTGCCAGGGACGTCCTGTGCCCCGATGATGTCACCAGGCCCTGGGAGCTCAGGCAGTAGTGACAGGTTTATTTTTAAACTCTTCAGCCTTGGCTAGCTCCCACCCCCACAGTCCTACCCCCACCTCACTCTGCCTGCCCTGCTTCCCACATGACCCATCCCAGACCACGGGGTGTGAGCCAGGGGCTGTGTCTCACTGGACCCAGACTCACGGCAGACAGACAGCCAACCCTGATGCCCAAAGAGCAAAGCGCTTGCGCAGGGTCCCACAGCCAGCCAGGGTTGGGGTCACCACACAGGCTTCAGACCTATGTAACCCCTGGCTGGGCTTCATTTGGAGCAGTTGCCAAAGCTTGATTTGAATTCTTTTTGGTTATTTGAGACAGAGTCTTGTTGTGTGGCCCAAGCTGGCCTCAAACTTGTGATCCTTCTGCCTCAGCCTCCTGAGTGCTGGGATCATAGTCATGTGCCACTAGGACTGATTTTGGATTAATTTTTTTTTAATTTTAAAGAGGCTAAAACAAAACAGGACAAAGCAGATCACAAAACAACAACGTAAGTAACACAGGATTTCAAAGCAAGACAACAGGAGATCAACAGTGGCTACCAGAATGTCTCTTGTTCTAAATAGTTGTCTGTATCTTCACACACAAATTTCATATAAAACAAAATAGTTGGATTAATTTTTAAAGTTTTTTTTTTTTTTTGGTGGTATTAGCAATTGAACCCAGAGCCTTTGCACTGAGCTACACCCTAGCCTTTTTTGTTTGGGTTTTTTGTTTTGTTTTGTTGTCTTTTTGAGACACAGTTTCACTAGGCAATTCAGCCTGGATTTGAACTCACTTTGTAACCCAGGCTGACCTTGAACTCACAGCAGTCCTCCTGCCTCAGTCTCCTGAGTGCTGGGATTACAGGCATGTACCACCATACCTGGCTGCCAGTCCTTTTTTCTTTTATTTTGTATTTTGAGACAGGGTCTCACTAAGTCCCTAAATTGCCCAGATTGGGTTTGGACTTGCAATCTCCCTGCCTCAGTCTCTCAGCATGCTGGGATTATAGACATAGTGATTTGAGACAGTGTTGCTATCTAGCCCCAGCTATGTGCCCAGTTTCTAAATTCTGTTTCCTGACATTTCAGTTCAGTGCTGCACATGGAATAAGGGCAGAGACCTAGACGCTGTCAGAGTCCACTCTAAATCTTGCCTGTGGCCCTGTAGCTGGTGACCTTGTGCAAGCCTTTGCCTCTCTCAGCAAGGATGGGACTCTCAGGGAAGGATCTCAGGGCGCACCAACACTGGCTTGACATCCGGTGAGTGCTCAACCAATAGCAGATTCTGCCATCATTCTTGTGTCCTGCCAAAGGTGCACTTCAGGCCGCTACCTTGACTGTCCATGCAACACGGGCCCCGCCCCCAAGTGGCTCAGGAGTCCAGAGGTGCAGAGGCAGCTGAGGGAGACAGTGACTAAGCTAGGAGGATCAAGGATCAAAGTTCGAGCCCAGTCTGGGCAACTTACCAACTTAGTGTAAGACTTTGTCCAAATAAAATAAAAATTTAAAGGAGGCTGAGGATGTAGCTCAGTGCTAAGGTATTGGGTTCAATGCCCAGTACAAAAAAAAAAAAAAAAAAAAAAGAGGCAGGGCCTCTGCAGCTTATCCCTGTAACCCTTTATGCTGTGGCAGTGACAGTCCACAGCGACCTTGATGGGTGGCAGGTGCCCTGCTCCTTAGGGAGGAAAAACTGGGGGGGGGAATGAATGAATGCAAATTATGCAAATCTCATGCAAATAAAGAACTACTGAGGGGGAGGGAGAGAGAGGAGAGAGCACCCAGGGCCTGGAGGGGGTACCCTGCTGCCCCCATGGGCACTGTCCTCATGGCTGACGGAACAGATGCCCTGCTCGGGCTCCTGGCTTGCTGCTGAAAGCCCCTGGCGCCCTGGTGAGAAGGTCCCCAGGTACGTTCTCACACAGTGAGACTCCTTCTCTGACCCTGCCACCCACAGGTGCCCACAAATGCGGACACACGGGCATTTCAGGTCACTGCCTCGGGGGAAGTGAGGCCCAGAGACCTTGCTGCCTGACTGAGCAGGACGCTGGGGTCCCAGGGGAGCCCTGGCTTCCTGTCCTTCTGCCTCGTCCTGACCCACATAGCCTCCCCAGGAAAGCCCCCCTAAAGCCCCTCAGCCTCACTGATACAACAGGTCTGCCTTGATACCCCCACACAGGGCTTTGTTTTCTTTTGTGGTCTTGGAGATTGCACCCAGGGCCTTTGCATGGAGCTACATCCCCAGGCCCCGCACCCTCACTTTTTTTTAATCCCTGGCTCTTTAAGAAATTTTTTTTTTGTTTTCGACACAGGGTCTTACCAAATTGGTAAGTTGCCAGGCTGGGGTTGAATTTTTGATCCTCCTGCCTCAGTCTCCCAGAGTGCTGCTATTACAAAGTCAGCCCATTCTTTTAACAGATGTGAAAACTGAGGCTCAGGGCCAAGCTTGTCAAAAGCAGGCAAAGGACTAGGGAGATGGGCTACAAATGCAGGCTCAACCCACATGCTCCAAGCTGGAGGCCTCAGCAGGGTCCTCACTGCAGACCTTTGCTCTGGGGAGCTTCTTTCCTGCCACTCTCTGCTACCTTTGAATTCTCTCCCTCCGGGGATAGAGTCTGTAAGTTCAGGCCGGAGCAGCAGCCCCCTTGCTCCCAGGTGCTGTGGGCACTCTAGGTTGCGTCTGCCAGTAGCCATGGGAGGCAGGCAGGGCAGGGATTGAATTAGCTGGTGCCCCACTGTGCCACCTGGCACAGAAGGCTGGGGAGCTTTGCTGAGAGGACAGATCAGAAGGCCACTGAGGTCACTCCCCAGGGCACGCCTATAGTGCCACCTGGTGGTGACATGACCCTCCTGCCACAATCAGGCCTGGGTCTGGTGCTGTCCTCCCTGCTCCAGGGTTCCTTAGACATTTAGTGAGCATCTATTATGTGCCAGGTCCAGGCCCAGGTTCCAGAAGGGAGGCCAAGTAAATGTGAGGGGGAACAGGCCAGGTGGAGAGCTCTGAGTTGGCAGTGATGCAGGGCTGTGATTCGAGCACTCTAGGAAGCTAAGAAAGGAGAGCCCCATATTCAACCAAGCCCATCCCAAACAACTTAGCATCTTTAGCAGGATCGTACCTCAAAATTAAATAAATAAATAAATAAATAAATGAATGAATAAATAAAGCGCTGGGGGTGTAGCTCAGGGGGAAGGCTCTAGTTTCGATCCCAGCACTTGATAAATGGTGGGGCTCTTTACTCTGAAGGAAAGATGCAGTAGCAGCAGGTTTGGAGGAGACTTGGGGCTGTCTTTGGCAAACTAAGGTCAAGACACTGTGTAGCAGCTGGGTGTGGTGGCACCCAAGGCTGAGGCAGGAGGATTGCTGTGAGTTCCAGACCAGTCTGGTCTACAGAGCCAGTTCACGGCCAGCCTGAACTACACAGTGAGACCCTGTCTACTGTGTGCATCCAGGTGGAGGTGCCAGGCAGGTAAGTGGACACAGGATCCAGGCTCGGGGCAGAGGTGCGGGCTGGGGAGACAGATTTGGAGGTGGTCAGGGTTGGCTGGGACTCCTGCTCCGAGGCTGGGTGCATCACCCAGGAGTGAGTGTAGACTGTCCATGCATCAGGGTGAAGCCCAGGATCCCTGAGCTTGGAGTGGGAGATGGAGGTAGCAGCAGGCGAGACAGAGTGAGAGCAGCCCAGAGGGAAGAGGCCCTGGAGGCCAGGGAAGGGAGCGTTTCCTGAGGGGGCCTGAGTGACCCAGCTGATCTGGGGACGCTGAGGGTGGCTTCTGCCCAGTGGTGTCAGGGGCTCAAAGTCTGGTTGGAGGGGCAGGAGGCCCCTGAGGAGACCAAGTGGCGACTTCAAATGTGGACTGCACTTCTGAGGGGCTTGCTGGAGGGCAGTGGGGGCCCAGGTGGTTGGTATTTTGATTTTTCAGGATTGAAGTTTTCTTTTTTGGATGGTATTAGGGCTTAAATCCAGAGGGCTTTGCACTGAGCTATGTCTTCAATCATTTTGAATTTTTTTTTAAATTTTGAGACAGGACCCACTAAATCACTAAATTGCTTGGAGAGAATTTTGCCTCAGCCTCCCAAAGTGCAATGATTACAGGAACTCACCAGTGCGCTGACTCTGAGTCCCATATTTCTGTATGCCCACCGGTAGTAGTTCCTTTTCCTCTCTGGTTCTCTTCCACATTCATTCAGGGAGGGCCCAGATGTAACAGCTTCCAAGGTTCTTGTCATTGAAGGCCTCTGACCCTGGCACCCAAGAGGCTAGGACATGGCATGAGGGATGGAGGGCGGGGCGAGAGGAGATCTGAGGCTCTGGGCCTAGCTGGGTGGGTGGGATCAAGGGAGAGGCTGGGGGCAGACCCAGTGTGTCCTCAGGGAGGTGGCTTTCTCTCAGCCTCAGTTTCCCTGTGTGTTCAGTAGGGTTCCCATGAAGGTCCTGGTCCAGCAGGTAGGACAAACATCAGTCTTTTCCTCCTATTACTGATAGCTGGACCTGAGCACTATGCTGCTGACCAGGGTGGCTCAGGCCATCCACAGGAAGACAGATGTCACCTTGGGCCTCTATCCTGGCTACTTTGGCTCAGTGATTTTCACTGGCCTAAAGCAGTGTGCATGGGGGGTGTCTTTCTGCATGGGCAGGCCCAGGCAGTGCCGGCAGTTTGTCAGGAGACAGATGGTGAAGAGAACCAGGGTCAGCTGGTCATGTTGGCACAGACCTGTAATCCCAGCACTCTGGGAGGCTGAGGCAGGAAGATGGCAAGTTTGAGTCTAACCAGGGCAACTTAGTGATTCTAAGATCTTATTTTAAGGGGTGTGGGGTGCATATAACTCAGAAGGCACTGGGTTCAATTCTAGTATAAAGAACTAAAGCAACCAACCAAACAAACAAAAACCAAAATCAATGAGCCAGAGCTCAGGAGTACCAGGACCCTGAGTTTGAATCTCCGATCTCCTATTTAGTTGATGTCACTTGAAATCTCCCTGAGCCTTAGGGACTGGGGATTTAGCTCAGAGGCATAAGTGCCTGCCTTGCAAGTGTGCCATCGTGAGTTCAATCCCTGGTACCGGTAAAAAGAGAAAAGAGAGGGAAAAAAAAACTCAAAATCTCCCTGAGCCTTGGTTTCTTCCTTTGTAAACTGAGGCTGGGACAACACAGGAATGTGAGGAATGGTCTCTGCACCTCCTGCTCTGGGATGCAGCACCAAAGGATTCTTCTCCCTGCCCGCCAGGAGGGCCCTTGGCGGCAGCCGACCCCAGGCCAGGCTGGGAGGAGGTGGCTGGAATGGCTCCAGTGGCTGCTCGTGTGGCTGTGCCCACAACTTTGCAGCCTCCTGCTCGGCACTTACCTAATCCTGCATGGTTGGGAGGACAGAATGCGCCCAAGTGAGATGCTGTGAGAGCTGGGGCGCCCACCTTGAGCCTGCTTCTCCTCTCCTCTACTGCTCCCCCTCTCTGCTGGCCGCTTTCCTGGATTAGCTGCTGACGTCAGGAGCTGCCAGCTGGCCCGGCCTGGCACAGCCGAGGGGTGGTGTGGGAAGGCCTGTCTGGCAGCAAGCAGAGTGCAGTCAAGGAAGAGGGCATCTGTGAAGCTTTGGAAATGTGTCCTCCAGGGAGTTGGGGTGGCCGGGGGACAAGAGTTAATGAGTTGCATCACGTCAGGCACAGTATACTTTTATCTGTGCAGCTCATCTCCATCTCTGCTGTAGGGAGAGGGAAGCAGCTCAGGGAAGGGGAGGAACAAGCCCTAGGCTGCATCGTCCCCACCCTAGAGATACTTCCCAAAGCTGCCAGACTGGGGGTGACACCTCAGCTTAGGTAGGTACCCTCTGCATCAGTGCTACCACACCAGCTCCCATGGGCTGGTGTCCACCCAAGCCGAGTGATCCTCGATACAGCCTTAGGTGGCCAGGGTCCCATTCGGCAGGTGAGAAAGCAAAGTGCAAAGCAGGGAAGGGATTTGCTCAAGACCTCCCCCAACTTGGTGTCGGAGGATGTTCCATGCCCCTGTGATTCCCATGGTAGTACAGATCTCTGGTGGGAGTGACAGTGACAGCATTTGTCTGCAGTGTGGGAAACACAGAGGGTAAATGCCCAGCTGGCTGGGGAAACACAGCCCTCAGCTTGGCAAATCTCCAGGAAAGGCTTCTTTGGTCCTTTGGGTCGCCTGCTCACCTCTGGTCAAATCCACAGAGCTGGGGTCCCACAGACCCAGGGATGGGAGGTGGGCGAGGCCTTTGCCCGAAGGTCTAACTGTTGGGGTTCTGTTTTGTCTCACCTGGCTTCTTGGAGTCAATCCTATTCCCAGCCTCAGGGACAAGAGGCTAGGGGTGTCGGGTTCCAGCAGCCTGGGTCCCCCCACAACTGTTGTCCTTGTGCATCATCACTGTGGCCTGCTGCGGAGACATTGAAGCATCTGGACCAGGGCAGAAGCTGCCCACAGGACTCTGGCTCTGCACCCTGGGGACAAGTCACACCCATCTGTCTTCCTGGCTTCAGTTTCAGGGAAACCCAGCTTCATGGTCTTCCCTGGCCCTGTCCACACAATTCCCCCAACTTCTCACACTCTTAACACAATCCTTTTTCTTCCCAGTCCTTGGGACTGTACCCAGGTCCTTCACACTGAGCTATACCCCCAGCCCTTTTGTAATTTTCTGAGACAAGATCATGCTAAGTGACTAAATTGCACAGACTGAGCTCAAACTTGTGATCCTCGCATCTCAGCCTTCCAAGATCTGGGATAACAGGTGTGTGCCACCAACCCTGGCCTCACTTTCTACATTTGTCCACCAAATGTTTGCTTTTCTTAAGACATTGTAAGGGCAGGAACCAGGGCTGACACAAGACAGGCATGTAGTAAATATCCACGGACTGAAATGTCCTTTTGGTGGCACTGGGGGTTGAACCCAGGGCCTTGAACCCAGCGGGCCTTGAACCCAGCAGGCAACTGTTCTAGCACCAAGCTGTGTCCTTCAATGAAGCCCCATGTGGATGTGACAGCAGCCTCCCTCTGGCTGAGGGATGTGATGTAGCACAGCCAGTGCTCACAGGGCCGGGAGCTGGGCCAAGGCCACAACAGTGCCGGCCCCGAGGAGGTGCGCAGCTGGCTAACAGGCTGTGGCAAGACCTTGATACCCTGGGGGAGCTACTGTTTGGGGGTGTTCACCCTACCCAGTCTGGGTTTAAATTTTAGGGCCCCTGCTGTGAGGTGGAGCACATCACTTTGCCTTTCTAAGCTTCAATGTTTGGTCTGCAAAGCAGCTGTTTTTTTTTTTTAAAGCAGCTATTTTTCATCCAGGTGTGGTGGTGCACAGCTGTAATCCTAGCACTCAGAAGGCTGAGGCAGGAGGATCCTTGCAAGTTCGAGACCAGCCTTGGGCTACAACGCGAGCCCAAGGCCAGCCTGAACTGCATAGCGAAACCTTGTCTCAAAAAGACCTAAAAAAAAAAAGTGGCTGTTTTTCAAAGCCTACATGCTGGACATGGTGCCATGTATCTAAAATCCCACCTACTCAGGATGTTCACAAGTTTGAGGCCAGCCTGGGCAATTCAGGGAGACCCTGTCTCAAAAAATAAAAAAGATGGGGCAGGTGGGGCTACAGTTCAGCGGCATAGCACCTGCCTGGCAAGTGCAAGGTTTTGAGTTCAAGCTCCAGCACAGAAAAAGGGGGGTGTGTGTGCAGAGGACACAGCTCAGTGGTAGTGCATCCTGGTTCAATCCTCAGTATGGCAGTAAGTGAATACAATAAAAAGACTTGCGCTTCCTGTGTTTCCACACTTCAAATGCTTTTTCCCTTTACGAACATAATTAGAAACGGCCCCTTCTCTCCACACAGGTAGTCTGGACCTCACCATGCGGGAAGGAGAGGCCAGAACAGTGGTCTCAGCTGCAAGGGGAGGCTTGGCAAGGCTGAGGACCTGGGTAGGATGGGGGGGGAACTGGGATGTGAAGGCGGTACTGCCTAAACTGGTGCAGCCGAACCCCCGTGGATGGAGACCTGAATGCTCGTGGCAAGCTCAGGCCAGCCTGAGCAAGGACCCAGGGACATCACCCCATGCTGCTTAATCAGCAGTGACAGTGCAGGTACCTGGACCGTGGCTGCACCCGTCTGTGTTGAACTGTGACTGCCTCCTAACTGCAGACAAAAGATGTGGCCTGAGGAGGAGACTTTCTGTTTGTCAGTTGTCAAGCGTCTGGGAAACCCTTTTCTCAGGCAGACTGCTCTTCCTTCTGCTAGCTGAGCAGAACAGCGTTTTCTTCTGTCTAGAACAGGGATTACCTCCACCAGGTCAGGAAACTGAGACGCAGCACCTGGGGTGTGATGCTAACAAGGCCAAAGTTTTTGGCTTGACTTTCAGACTCCTAGGCCAACACCCATAAAGAGGAATCCCAGGAAGGGGGCAGGGAATGACAGACAGCTGCAAAATTCTCTCATCTCAAAATATTTAATTTTGAAAAGGATACATTCCCGGCTTCCCTCCCCACCACATCACTCCGGCCCACCAGCAGGGACACACTCGCGCACGCGCGCGTGCACACACACACACACACACACACACACGTAAGGCCAATGGGCTGAGTCTGCTTGTACCCTCTCCAGCTGTGGAAAAGGGGTCTTTTCCTTCCTCCTTCCCCCAACATGCTTGGTACAGGGGAGAGGGGCCCGCTGGGGTGCCAGCTCCCAGGGGAGGACGCAGAGCCCCACACACTCTTGTCACATGCACTTAGAAAAATAAAACCAAGTGGTGTTCTGGCATCCCCAACACCAAAAGATAGCAATCTCCACCTGGAGTCATCTTCACCATTTTCTAGAAAAATTTATTGCACTTATGAACAGATGTTAAAGGAGCTAGGGTAGAGCTCTGCCATGAAAACGGGAAGCTCCATGGCCCTCTGTGTCAAGGGCCGCATGGAGAGCTGCCCAGGCACAAAGGAGCCTGCCCATGCCTGCCACCCTGCCCCGGCCTCAGAAGTCAGGTGGCAGAGCTCTTCCTTTGGCCAGAGCAGGATTACCCAGGTCCTCCCTAGGCTGCTGGCTCTCTCTAGATATAAGGACATGTCTACATCTGGACAGACATCTTTTTCTGGTACCAGAGATCGAACTCATGACCTTGCACTTGCCAGGCAGGTGCTATGCTGCTGACTATATCCCCGGCCCTAGACAGACACTTCTTACATGTACATTCTTGCAGTGTTTCAGCTCATTCATGATTTGTCTGTTTTGAGGTTTCAACAAGGCTGCCACAAAACTGAAGACAGATACAGCGTGGACAGCTCTCTCCAGCCCCAGGCCAGGCCACTGAAAGGCCAGTGTGAGCAGCTTCTTCACACCTGCACGCTTTAGAAGATATCAAAGACCTGCACACAGGAGCCCCTGTCTTTGGCTGTCAGCTCTGTCTCTAAGACACTGAGCAGGCACTAAGTCTTTCTACAAGGCCTAGCTCAGGAGAAAGGATCCAGAATGTTGACCTGTGGTCATGCTCCTTCCTGTCCCTGCCAGGCTACTGACTCAAAGGATTCTCCTGAGCACCCAGCAGTGGCAATCTTTCCAAGCAAACACTCTGGGAAGGAACCAGACCCCGAGATTCTGGGAGGAGCAGGAAAGCCACACAGGCAGGGGTAGGATGAGGAGAGATGTTACGTCTCCATCCTGCCCACTGGGGTTAGAACGATCCATAGACTAGGTGTCCACCTTAAAAAAATTAAATTGGAAAAACACAAACATTATTATCCAAAAAAGAAAAAAAAAAAAAAGAGCTTTCCAGCTCGAGGCTTTGTCCACCAATAACAGAATAAGAACTCCCTCTGGGTGAGCAGCCAGACCAGAGGGTGAACACCGGGCAGGCGTGCGAGTGGCCCGGGCAGGACACTGACATGCTGGATGCAATGGCCCTGTGTCACCACAGAGTTTGAAAAGTGTGCACATGGTTTCTAGAGAACCACGAAGTAAAAGTCAGGTGCCTAGTGGGAGGGGAAGACCTCCCTTAGCCTCAGGGACCCTTGTCAAGGCCCCCAAGAGGTGAGTGTGCAGGTCCCAGAGGCCGTGCAGTCCAGGGCTAGAGATGCTGCCTCTAATTTCAACAGCTGTTAGCAGAAGTCTTTAGATTTGGGCCCCAGGACTCTGAGCCACCACCTTAAATAAAGCCAGTGTTAAGTATAACAAAGCGCACCTGTCACCACCTCTGCTCTTCACACAGGCTGCCTGCCCTGAGCAAACAACACAGCCATCATGAGCGCCCCAGCTGACACAAAGGAGCACAGGGTTCCACGATGCTCAAGTCATTGTCTGGACAGAGAACAGGACAATCCAGCTGCACTGCGAGGGGCAGCCACAGGGTGGAGAAGTCCCAGATCCAAACCTTGGTCCACACATGGTTAGGCTTGTGTGGGTGGCCCCAACTCTGGGCCAAGATCAAGGGGAGTCTAGCCCTGTTAGGATGTCCCAGAACCTGTTACCCCGTGAGAGCTGCACTATCACCTCAGTGGCGCCTGAAGACACCTCTGGGCATTGGAGAGGAGGAAGCTGATTAAAAACAGGGAGGACCTCTTCTGCTCTCAGACAGGGAGAATTCTGGCCTGGGCCACTGGTGAGCAGAGCAAGAAAACAACGGAGCTTCTCAAGAGACAGGCCCCATGCTCAAGCCCACAGCAAAAGGGGCCTATTGGCCAGGTTTCTCAACACACCGAGTCCAGGAAATGAAAACTTCCTAGGTGAGGAAGGTTTTCCTTTTAAATCCAAGATCTGAGAATGGCTACTGGGTGAAAAGAAATAGCAGCCTACAGGCCACTCTAATGGGACAAAAGAGATTCAGGTGGCCTCCAGGACAGGCCTGGAGAGGAGATGCAAAGTCCCCCCTCTGCACAGGCCACTGGGGCCCAGGAACCAGCACCCTGGGAATGGCCCTCTACAGCAGGTGAGATGAAGCCCACCCCGAGGCCTCCATCCTGGCTTCCGACCGCAGGCCTGAGTCACAAGACAGAGGAGGTGCAGGGCTGAGAACGGTGTGGCGGTTTCTGCAGTTGCCTCAGCCCCCGGCCCCACCCTAGGTCATGCCAAGGCCTTGCTGCCCATCTGCACATGCTTAACAGCAGGGCTGCTGTGTCTTCCTGCCTCCAAGGAGATGGGAATGGACACTTCTCTCAGAGACTTTCTGGGGAGGGTGAGGTGTATGACAGACACACCCCAAGTGGAAATGCACCTGCTACCTGAGAAGACATAAGGATGACGATGATCATGACTCATTCTGCAGAGACAGCCCTCAGCAGCCTGGGCTGGAGACCGAGGGGAGTTGGGGAAGCCTGAGCGTCCCGTGAAGGAGAGACGTACTCCGGAGGTCCCTTCTGATGCAGCCAGGGCATCCGGGAACAGAAACTTGAGGCATGCCCCCTGTGCAGATTCTCTCGTGTTCCCCACTGGGGGAGGCTGCCCCCAGGAAGTCGTCTGGTGCGCTGGCCAGGTAATAATGAAGCTGAGACGTGAACACACCTGGAGTACGGGCACTGCCATGCGCCCACGACGAGTTCTAAGTCTCCACGCATGTGTGGGATTCTGGGATCCCCCAGGCAGAAGTCTGAGGGGCAGGAAGTGCCCCGCCTGGGCGGGGGCACGGGTTACAAGGGCCCATACTTGGTCTCATACTTGGACACGATGGTCTTGCACTTGCCCACCTCCTTGCGCAGCTCGGCCACCTCCGTCCTCAGGGCTGTGTTCTCCTTCTCCAGGAAGGCTGCCCGGATGGTGATCTGGTTCTCTTTCAGCCGCCGGGCGTCCCGTGACCGCTTGGCTGCCACGTTGTTCTTCTTGCGTCTTGTCCAGTACTTTTCATCCTGCGGGAAAGTGTTTTCTGTGGGTCTCTCAGCTCTTCCGTGAGGACACCCAAGCTTCCCCTTCTGCCACCCAGGTTCCCCTCAGAATTCACTGGTGTAACCAGAGCTGAAGGATCTGTTTCCCAGCAACCCACCCTGTGCCACTCCAGCATGAGGTGCCATTGATGGCCTCATCTCACTTGGGTGCCTGGGATGTGGGTAAGGGCCTGCAACCTGGGTTCAGTCTCCTGAGTGCAAATCTCAGCTCTGCAAGACTGTTAGCAGTGGAACTGCAAATTTCTTAACCTCTCAGTGTCCCAGGTCCCTCTGCTTTACACTGGGGAGAATAACAGGAACTATGCCATTGAGTTGTTTGAGGATTAAACATGCCTAGCCTATATTAAGTGCTGTATAAATGTTTACTGCATCATCTTTATCATCCACATTGGTGCCTTAGAAATCTCCTGGAGAGGCAGGTATATTGTGCCCATTTCATAGGTAAAGCACATTCTAGGTCCTAGAAGCTAAAGTGGGGTCTGCACTCAGCTCCGAAGTTTAGATGAGAAGTCCTTCCTACAGGTCTCTCAGAGGAGAGAATGGAAAAACTACAAAGCTCCCTCTTCACACTACAAGACTATCAGCCGTAGCGCTGCCTGCTCATCCCTGGGGATGGGAACATACAAGCTTGTCTTTCAGAATGGGGATTTGTTCAACCCTAGTTCCCATGTCCTAGTAGTTCTTGCCCAATGGCTGGACTAAAGCCAGAGAAGAGGGACAGTAGCACAGTTAAGAGTGTCCAGAAAGGAGACAAAAACTACAGGCGCCCCTGGGATCAAATGCCATGTGACTGCCATTATTTCTAACAAACTGCTGCAGGATGTGCACTGAACTTGTCTTTCTAAATAGTGTCCGCAAAGAGGAAGGGTCCTCCAGATAAATAACACATAAAGAGGCACAGTCCCTAGACTTTTTTGGAGGTGGAGATGGAACCCAGGCCTAGCACATGGCAGGCAAACATTCCACAACTGAGCAACATTCCCAGCCCAGTACCTAGACTCTTAAGCCACTTGTTGTGTCTTACTGATAAAGGACACCATATTACCTTCTGCTCATCAGGAACAAAGACCTTCTTGGCCTTTTTGATCATGGGTTGGGGCTTCAGATCCTCCTCTGCAAACTTGTGCTTCCGAGGGTTGAAGAGCTCTCCACCTGGTACACTGGATAGGACCAGGTCGGCAGGGTCCGGGTTGAAGTTCACATCCACTTCCACACAGTTGGGGTCGATGGGACTGGGAGTTTCCCTCTCCTTTTCCAGGGAGGATTCTGAAAGACACAGTGGTAGGTGGTCAGAAAGCAGCTCAATGGACAGAGAAGATCCATGTCACCTACCAAGACACCTGTTTGAATCTCAAGGCTGTACAACCACTGCCACTAAGGGGGAAGAAAACCATGACAGCACCAGCTCTGGGCCACAGGGGCACACATGAATCAATTCAACAACACAAACATGAAAAGAACTCCTCTTTTTTTGGAGTTGTGCTGGGGATTAAACCTAGGGCCTTGGTCATGCTGAGCATGCACTTTACCACTGAGCTACACCCCCAGCCAAAAAGTTCTCTTTAGGAACAGAATGCTTCAAAGGAAACTAGGCTCTCAAAACAAGATTTTCCAACTCTCACCCCGGAATGTTAAGCAAAACATTAACTTCCTGTGTCTCAAGTTCTCCAGTAATGAGAAACAGCTGAGTCTCTCCATGAACTACAACAAACCAGGGACACAGACAGAGTAGCTGACACAAGTTCCACTTCTGAGCCCCAAGGCATGTTAAGGGCTGCGCTCATTTAGCCTTATTGCACTCTGAAAGACCAGTATTAACTCCATTTTACAGATGAGGACACTAAGGATCAGAGAAATGTGATGGCTTTTCTAGGGTCAGGTAAGTAACTGAACATGCGGTACTGGGGATTGGAGCCAGGACCTTTGCACTGAGCTACATTTCCAGCCCTTTTTAAATTTTGTGACAAGGTTTCATTAAGTCACTAAGTTGCTCAGGCTGGGCTTCAATTTGCAATCTTCCTGCCTCAGCTTCCCAGAGTGTTGGGATTACAGATGTGTACCATCACACCCAGTTTCAAATTTGGTACTGGGAATCAAACTTGTGACCTCGTGCTTGCCAGGTAGGCACCTGTGCCGCTGAGCTAAATCCCAAGCCCAGCCCTAAATTTGAATCTTACTCTAGCTGATTCTAATTTCTCATTGTTCTCTGCCCTATCTGGTTGCAGCTTTATAGTGAACATTGGATTAAAGCCAATTTCAGAGTTCAAAGGCTATGTATCATTAAGAGATAAAAGTTGTATTTACAAAAACCCCACTAAATCTCTGACCTACTTGTTCAATGCTTGAAGTGAACAAAAATATTCAGCCAACTAAATGCCAACTATACGTCTAATGAAGTCCAGTCAAAGACAAACAAGTATAACAGACAAGAAAAAAAAAATCCCTGCTTTTGTGGAATGTTATTCTAGAAGATATGGCTGACATTACATAGATAACCCCCTTTTCAATCTATAATAGTGTTAGAAGCCTATGTGGATATGTGGGAGAATACTTCAAAAGCATGAACATCAATCAAATGCAACGACCCTGAGGTAGGTGCTTGGCTGATGTGCTCCAAGAACAGACAGGAGCCAATGTGGCTAGAGTGAATGAATGAGAGGGAAAGTAACAAGACCAGCCTAGAACAGAAGATGCTGGTCCTCTAATTGCAATCAAGCTGTGTTCTCAGTGGGGGGAGATTCTGCTCTACAAGAGACCGGAAGAGGGTGCTGATAGCAGGCAGTGAAGAGGTTTTTACTCTACAATGTAAAAAATATCAAAATTAAAAGTAGGGCCAGGGATATAGCTCAGCGGCACAAGTGCCTGCTTAGCAAGCACGAGGTCATGAGTTCAATCCCTGGTACCACCAAAAAATAAATAAATAAATAAATAAATCAATCAATCAATAGGGGAAGACCTTTTTTTTTTTTTTTTTTTTTTGCAGTACTGGGGATTGAACTCATGACCTCGCGCTTGCCAGGCAGGTGCTTATGCCACTGAGCTAAATCCCCAGCCCTATAGGGGAAGACCTTAAAAAAAAAAAAAAAAAAGTAAAGTCTCAATAGCACTAATAAAAAATTATCTGGTGTGAATGTCACTAATTTTTGGTACTGGAGAATCAAACTCACAACCTGGTGCTTGTCAGGCAGGTGTTTGTCCTGCTGAGTTAAACCTCTGGCCTGATTCTTTTTTAATTTTATTTATTTATTCATTTATTTATTTATTTATTGGTACCGGGGATCGAACTCATGACCTCGCACTTGCCAGGCAGGCACTTAAGCCACTGAGCTAAATCCCCGGCAATTTTATTTATTTTGATAAAACTGTATTAGGAACTGAACCCAGGACTTTTGCACTGAGCTCCATCCCCAGGCTTGTTATTTTTTTTTTTTTAATTTTGATTCAGGGTCTTGTTGAATTGTTAAACGTTACGAAGGCCAGGTTTAAACTTTTGATCATTCTGTCTCAGTCTCACAAAGTGCTGAGATTACATAGGTGTACACCACTATGCCCACTTCAACTTTTCTCTTGAGATGTGAAATCACTGTGAAGTCACAGGGTCCAACCTGGATTTTAAGTGGATCACATACTTAAATCCTGCTAGAGGAAGTTAAGTAAAAAGAAGTGTGAGTCAAATGCGTGAACAAGCAGGGATCCACGTGTTTCCTGCAGGCAAACAAGGGCCTGCCAAACCCCACAGGCACAGGATAAAGAGCCGAGCTAACTACCACAGGAAAATTGCATTCAAAGTCACATGGTCTGGACACCCTTCAGCAGCAACCAAACTTGGAGATGCAGTTAAATTTCAGGGATAGGATAAGAGAGAAGACCCAGAAACAAATGGGAACAATTTCCTAACAGTGCATGACACGGTGGCTCAGGCACAAGGGTTTTGAGCAATTCCCCTTTCCCAGTGGATAGCTCTGTCAATAAACTCTAGCAACTAACTCTAAGACTTTAAATGGTAGAGGAAAAGAGGTTATCAACGAGTCTGATAATCTGCTTGACACATTATTCTCTGAGACCCAACCATTACAAAAGATGTCAGGGCTAGGAATATAGCTCAGGGGCCCAAGTGCCTCCCTGGCAAGCACAAGGTCCTAAGTTTGATTTCTGGTACCAAAAAAACAAACAAAACAAAACATGTCAAAGTTGAATCAAAGGCTGGTGGATGCCACCATTCTGAACACTACTTGGCCACATCTGTAATAGTTGTATATAAATGTCAAATGACCCCGCCAGCTTGCTCCAAAGTAAATGTTCAAGAGAAACAGATTCATGTATTCACCAGAAGACATGCATATGAATGTACATGGCAGCACTATTTATAACTCATATTGGAAACGTCCAAGTGCCTTTCAACTGTAGAATGCATAAACTGTGTCATGTTCATACAATGGAATACTATACAGCAACGTAAACCAACAAACTAGCAACAGAAAGGATGACTTTCACAAAATTGAGTAAAAGAAGCCAGGCACAAAAAAATACATACTACTCATATCTTTTCTACAGAACGACCTGAACACAGGGAATCCTGAGATACTTCTCCAGCCATTTTTATTTTGAGACAGAGTCTCACGAAGATGCCTAGGCTGGTCATGAGTTTACAATCCTCTGGCCTCAGCCTCCTGAGTATCTGGAATTACAGGCATGAGTCACCACACCCTACCCTACTTTTATTTCTATCATGTGTACAATTTATGAATACAACTCTCAAAATCTACATTGTGATTTTTTTGGTCAAAAGAGCACGTCCTAAGTATATTCTGGAAAACTATTTTGTTAATGTTAAGACAGTCTCACGTACACATTACATGTATATTAGACAGCTATACAAAGCCCTAAATGCAAGACAATATAAATGTAGTCAACTTTATTTATTCATGATGCTGAGGATCAAACCCAGGGCCCTGCACATGCTAGGCAAGTACTATACCTCTAGCTATACCCATAGCCCAACTTATTATATTTAAAAACAAAAAAAAAGACATAATACATAAAATTCCATTTGTTGAAATTTCAACTATGAGAAAAATTGTTTTGTTTTGTCTGTCTTTTTTTTTTTTTGGTCTGTCTTTTTGAGACAGGGTCTCACTATGCAGTTCAGTCTGGCCTTGAGCTTACTTGTAGCCCAGGCTGGCATCGAACTCAAAACAATCCTCCTGCCTCAGCCTCTCGAGTGCCGGGATTACAGGTGTATGTCACCACGCTCAGTTTAGAAAAACTATTCTTTGGTGACAGAAATTAGAATAATGGTCACCTTTGGGGAGTAAGAACTACACAGGAGCACAAGATACTTCAGTACCAGTAACAGAGTTCTGGACTGATTTGGGTCACAATCACACAGTGGGTCCACCTTATGAAGATTTATTGAGTTACACACTTATGAAATGTGCACTTGTATATACTACACCTCATTAAAGATGTTCATTTAAAAATACAATCAAGTTGCTTATGATGGCAGATACCTGTAATTTCAGCATTCTGGGAGGCTGAAGTAGAAGGTTTTAAATTCCAGCCTAGCTCGGGCAACTGAGCAAGAAACCGTCTCAAAAAAAAAAAAAAAAAAAAAAAAAAAAAAAAAAGGGCTGGGGATATAGCTCAGTGTAAAGGTGCTGGGTTTAATCCCCAGCACTGAACAATAATTAATTAAAAAAAAACAAAATTGAGCTGGGTGTGGTGGTGCACACCTGTAATTCTAGCACTCAGGAGGCTGAAGCGGGAAGATCGTTGGGAGTTTGAGGCCAGCCTGGACTATGAAATGAGTTCAAGCCCAGGTTGAACTGCACAGTGAAACCTTGTCTCAAAAAAAAAAAAAAAAAAGTAAAAAAAAAAACCAAAGGTGAATGCTATCTGACTGGCCTACAGTACAAGATGGGGTTATTTTCTGTCTGCTTTCTACCCATACATGCAATCAGCCTTCTAGGACAACTCAACAGGCACCAGAATTTCTACCTTTAAATAAGAATTCAGCTGAAGCCTCTCTCTATTTTTTTGGTACCAGGAACTGAACTTAGGACTTTGCAATTGCCAGGCAGGTGCTGTGTGCCCTCTGAACTATAACCTTGGCCTGAGCTGAAGCCTCTAGTTTAATCTCACCAATTTACAAGGGAAACCAATGAGGGGCACAACATGCTACAAGAGAACCAATAAAACCCAGCACCTGTGAAACTACTGCACACACAGTTTAGTGTCACTAAAAAATAATAAAGAAAAAAAGGAGACGCACCTATAGATAACAAGAAATTTAAGACCTATATCAATCCCCAGTACCCCAGTATCAAAAAAGAAAGAAAGAAAGAAAGAAATAAAGAAAGAAAGAAAAAAAGAGAGAAAGAAAGAAAGAAAGAAAGAAAGAAAGAAAGAAAGAAAGAAAGAAAGAAAAGAAAAGAAAAGAAGACATACATCAACCAAATACAGTGTGCAGGATTTGTGTGGCTCCTGACTCAAGCAACCATGACATGAATGAGAACAGCTTTGTGACTCTGAATGCTGATACATTTACTGTCAATTTCAGATAACATATAAAATTAGTGCTTTTATTTAAAAAAATTCTTACATTTTAGATTTATGTTGCAATGTTTATGGATAAAAACATGTTATATCTAGGATTTAATTGAAAATACTTCATTATGAGTTAATTGCTAAAGCTGCCAGGCATGCCTATAATCCCCGCATTTATGAGGCTGAGGCAGGAGGATAGCTGTGAGGTCAGTGTGTGCCACACGGTGACTTTAAAGCCAGCCCAAACTGTATAGTGAGATCCCGTCTCAAAAAAACAAAACCAAAAGATCACTGCATGAGCTTCCCAATAATCTGGGACAAACCATAGGTAATGGGGATAAAACAACTGCATCAAGGCAATGCAGGATGGGATTTCTGCCTGCAGAGCTTCCAAGCAGAAGGGCTCACTCCACTGTTTTGGCCACCAGCAGCACAACAGGCAACCAACAGGCGCTCGATGCTGCTGGGGTTCCTAGTGGTTTTATCTCTCACCTTGGGGACAGAATTGGAGGGGGTGCAGAGGGTTAATCCACACTGCAGCCAACAGGCACCCCCCTTAGGAAGAGGGGCTCAGTAGGCATGTGGCGGCAGCTGCTCTGTAGGGGCAAGCAGCCCTGCCCAGAGGCCCATCACCAACCTGTGCTGGATACAGTTTCAGAAGGCTGGAAGACGGCAGCAGAGGAGGATGGCGGGGAGGCGGTGGAAGAGCTGGCGGACTCCTTTCCCTCTAGCTCAGCCACAGGCAGCAGGAGGTTCTGGGCCAGCTGAGTGGGGCTGGCAGGGATGCCATTCTCCAGCAGGAATTCATCCAGGTCCATGTACTCCAGGTGGAAAGATTCACCATCGTAGGGGATGGTCTTGTCCCAGATGGGAGGCATGAGGGAGGCCGAGACAGCCATAGTACTGGCTGCTGCCGCCTCATCCTCCTCCAGCTTTTCCTTCCCCTTTTCCTTATCTGTGAATAAAATCTGTGGTGAGACACTGAACAAGAGGGTACCTCAATCCCAGGAGACAGGCAGAAGCCTTCAGGCAGACCCATCTTTCTCAGAGGCCTAATTCTGTCCCAAGCATTTTCAAAGCCCACTCTGCTCCACTTACAACCTGGTGCTTGAACAAGGCTGGCTGATTTCTTTTAGAGAGGGTATCACACCCTCTTCTGTGCCTTTCTGGAATGCCAGCCACACCTCCTGAAGTCTGATGTGGTCCCATGGTTAGTACACTACAGAACCTGGGGTTAGCATCTTTCGTAGTTAGTACACTAACCTGGGGTTAGCATCTACCAGAGACAACCTTTCTGGTTGACCTTTCCTGATAGCTCAGCTTGAAAGGGTAGAGGCCCTTAGGTCAAGAACTTTTGTGTTTCCCTGATCTATTCCTTCAGTTAGGCTTCTCTATAGTTACCAAGGGCTGCCACCTATGAGCTGCGTGACTGTGACCTTGGCCATGTTATTTAACTTCCCTGAGCCTCAGTGTCTTTCCCTGTAATACGGTAAGAGCTGCCTCTTCAGTGAAAATTAGAACATCTGAGAATCCATCAGAGCACTTCGCACATGGTAGGCATTCACAGTCCTGTGAGCTCACAGAAGGCAGGGACTGTGTCTGATTTGGTTCTAGATCTCAGCAGCCAACAAAGAGGCAGGCAGACAGCGGGCTAAGGGAAAACCTGTACAGAGAGGGGGAAATTAGGTTTGCAGATTCACTTCAGAGTTACTGGACTGGGGAGACCTGGAGCTGTCTTTTCAGGACCTCTTTCAGAATAACCTTTTCCAGAGGCCTTTATCCCTGAGTAAGCAGAAAAGACTGAATGCAGCTTTTCAGATAGGAAGAAAGGTGGAGCGGAAGAAAAAACTGCTCTTATTCAAAGCAAAACTAACCAATTAGTGTGGACCAGATCTCACCTGACTGTCTCAGTTGAAAAGTTATACACATTAAAAAATATTTTTAAAAAAGTTATGCACACGGATATCCAAGAGGGCAATTAAGAAAAAAAAAAAAAAGACAAGTGAAAAATGTGACAAGACTGGAAGAAAATTAAACTGACAGGAAGGCTAATCAGAGAAGTGGGAGATAAAATCATGACAAATTCATGATGGGTTTTCAAAATTGAAAGAGACAACTCTGAACTCTAGATTTAGAAGTGAAAAGGAAAACTCAAATACGATTATGTTGGAAATATACCAGTC
Source organism: Dolichotis patagonum (assembly GCA_004027295.1). NCBI lineage: Eukaryota > Metazoa > Chordata > Mammalia > Rodentia > Caviidae > Dolichotis > Dolichotis patagonum. Next base: position 21,822 of record PVJX010009563.1, read on the forward strand.
ATGCATGCACGTCTATACCACAGCTGGTCAAAAATCAGCCTGCCGAGGGCTGAGGATTTAGCTCAGTGGCATAACTGCCTGCCTGGCAAGCACGAGGTTGTGAGTTTGATCCCCGGGACCACACACACACACAAAAAAAGTCAGCCTGCCAGTCCAATAAAAACGGACACACGGACACACCCAGCAAGTTAAGAAGGAGGTGATTTTGAGAAACAGCACTTGGTCATGGCTTCTAATGTCAATTCATGCAAGTGCCTCCTTCTCTATGAGGCTTTGGTTTAATACCAACTGGGAAGTAAAAAGCCAAGTCTCCTGCGCTGGGCAGGCCAGATGGTCTCCCTGCTACTCTTGAGATCCTTACTCCACACGCTGCCAGAAAGGACTTGACCTACGTTGGGTAGTGTAGTTTCAGATTGAGGAGGAAAGAGAAAGGAGGAAAGAGAAAAGCAGCCATACCAAAGACCAGGCAACACGAGCTGGGGATTTAGCTCAGTGGCCTAAGTGTCTGCCTGGCAAGTGCGAGGTCGTGAGTTCGATGCCCGGTACCAAAAAAAAAAAAAAAAAAAGAACAGGCAACACTTAGTTCCAGATTTTGCCTGGTCTAAGAAATTAGACTATTCTGAATCAGTGTTTCTCTAAAGTGCAGGGTATTTTTTGGGTGAGTGTGTGTGTTTGTGTGTGATTATTTCTGAGGTGCTGGCAAGGGTGTTCTACCAATGAGCTACACTCCCATTAGGGTGGAGTTTTATTTATTTATTTATTGGTACCAAGGATTGAACTCAGGACCTTATGCTTGCCAGGCAGGTGCTGTGCCACTGAGCTATTATCCCTGGCCCTAGGGCAGAGTTTTAAATTAACTATAAAGAAAAGGCTGCATCCATCACTCAGATCATAGGGATTGGTACCAGTGGCTGCCAGTGTGGAAGAACATCAAACTGTGGACCATACAACCTCTCCACATGACCTTGAGGAAACAGCCTTACCTCTTTCGGGTGAAAGGGAGGATGAGACCCCAAAAGGCTGCTGTGGAAGTCTAAATGAAATAAGCTTATGTCAGAGTACCTCATGAGCACTCTGGAGATGTACAGTACAGGGACCACTGCTGCTGTCCAGTACTAAGAACCTACCAGATGTGGGAGCTGGGGATTTAGCTCCGTGGTATAAGCACCTGCCTGGCAAGCTCGAGGTCATGAGTTCGATGCTTGGTACAAAAAAAAAAAAACCCTACCAGATGTGAACACCTGCCCTGTGGCTTGTCTTGGTTCCAGAGTGGGCATAAGGTATTGCCTTAAAACAAACAGAAAGCTTTGTGCTCATGAGGTCCTGAAGCAGGAGAGAGCCTAGCCTCACCTGATGTGCTGCAGCTATTTATAACCCAACAGTGACAGCCACAGGGCTCGGAGCCTCAGAACGCACCCAGGAAAGGGAGGAAAATAGCACTTTTTAAGAAGGAAAATTAACTCCAGTGGACTTGTCCCTTCCCAAATTACAATGATGGGGCTGGGCATTTAGCTCAGTGGTCTAACACCGCCTGCCTGGCAAGCATGAGGTTGTGAGTTTGATCCCTAGTACCAAAAAAAACAAAACAAACAAAAAAACAGGTGTGCCAAATTACACTGACGGCTGGTGGAAATTCAAAGATCTCAGATTGCAAGTGCATCTCAGTGCACCCAAAACCCCACAAGAAGTGGCACTCCTCCTGCTGCTGTCTGAATTTCTTCATCTTTAGGTCTAACCAAGGCCAAAATTTTTGCTTTCCACATAGGCCCCAGGGACTATCGTGGCCTGGGCAAGAAGATGAAAGTTCACAATCCCTGCTACCGTGGCCTGTAGGGCGTCAGTGGTACCATTCTAACCTTCATCTCACTCCGGCTTGCCTCAAGTCCTGTCCCTAAAAGATGCCCCATGTCTCACCCTACATGCACCCTCCCCATCCGCACCTTAGCAGCAACTGCAGCCGCCCAGGGACACATTTCTAGAACAGCTACAGCGTGGATACAGTAGCTGAGAATACTCACCCCCAGGCAGGAAGACTCCTCCTCCCCCAGAAGGGGCCAAGGCCACATATAATCTGCTCCCTAAACCAGCACTTCTCAAACTTTGGGGCACTTTGAAACCAGCGGGTTGCAGTGGGGTGCTACTCGAAATACTGGCTCCTGTCCCAGTATCCGCACCCTGGGTGGGGCCCAGGAATCGGTATTTTAGAGAAGCATTCCAAAAACCAATACAGGTGCAGGCGGGCCCAGAGGAGGTGCCCAGAAAACGGCTGTTCCGACCCCCTCAGCCTCCTAGGAACCTCTACACGAACGCCTCCTCTTGCCCTACCCCACCTCTCCCCACCGACCCACCCTCTCCAGCTAGCCCCCTAACTCGTTCTCCCTACTCACACCTCGTCCTGCAGGCCCCTAGTCATCCTGGGTCCCCCTCCCCCTTACCACTTCACCCTGACCTCCGACCTCGCGGCCACGCCCTCTCTGGGCCCCGCCCCTGCAGAAGCCCCGCCCCCAGGCGGCGGGGGGGGCTCCTCACCGAGGCGCGTCTCGCGCGGGGGGTTCTCCATCAGCTTCTTCAGGACCAGAGGGAAGGAGCCTGGCAGGCCCCGTTCCCCAGCTGCGCGCCCCGGCCCCGGCCCCGACTGCGGCTCCACAGGCGGCTTCTTCCCGCCGCCTGCGTCGGACATCGTGTCCTGCGCCCTGCTCGCGCGCCTCGCTTCCCCCGTTCGCCCGCCCCCTGAGATGGGCCAGAGCCGCGCGACCCGCCGCAGCTGCCGACACGAGAGACTATTGCGCAGGCGCGCCGCCGCACCCCCGCCTCCCCGCACCGCTGCCCCGCCCGCGGACGGTCTCCCGCATATTTATTATTCATGAGGCCAAGCCGGCGGCTCCCAGAACGCGGCTTCGGATAGGATCGCCGTGCGAGGGGGTGGGCGCGACTTTGCGAGCCCGGATTGGCCAAGCGGCCAGGGGGGAGCGGGACACGTGCGGGGCCAGGTGAGGAGCGCTCGCGCCCGCCCCGGGCCCCTGATTGGCGCCTGTTGAAGGCTGTGTCGTAGGCCTTGTACTGCGCCAGTCCCTTACCTTCCTGCCACTGTGTGCCCTTCGCTACCCTCTTCGTGCCCCCTACTCTTCTTCCAGGCCACCGCCGCTCTTCGCTTTGCCTCACATTCCTCCCTTGCCATTTTGCCTAAACGCTAGGAGAAAGGCGGGGCTGGGAGCAGTTGGGCGGGCTTTGCGGGTCACGTGGAGCCGCAGCCGAGTCAGCCGGCGTTATGGGGGGGAGGAGGAAGGCGTGAGCAGCCAATGGGCGGCGGGGGCGGGCCTGGCGTCGGGTGCACGAGGCGCTGCACGTGCGGCTACGACGGGCGGGGGCAGGGCGCGAGGAGAGGGGCGGGGTTTTCTGTTGCTGGGTGCAGGCCCGAGGTCGTGGGACCCGGAGCTGAGCCGGACCGTGCTCCTCCTCCCGCGCGAGTCTGAGCTTGGCGGAGGGCGACGTTGGGGGCTTGGCCGCGAGGGAAGCGGGTGTCGGGTTGCCCACTGGTCCTGGGCCCTGGGCGGGCGTGGCTGCTGGATAAACACTAGTGTGGAGAGAGTGTTCCTGAGGCCTGGCCCTGCGACCGGGTCGGGTACACACTTCCGTGCCTCTTACTGGCTGGTGACCTTGGGAAGGTCCAGCCGCTCCGCTGGACCTCGTGTCCTGCGCCATAAAATTAAGAAATCGAGGTAGAGAATCCTGAACAGCTCTGAATGCTCTTCCTTTCCGGACTTTTCCCTTCCTCTTTGTAGAATAATTTTTTTAAAAAATCTTTTTTCACAAAGCACAGTTTCTGAATTTAGTGGGAGAGCCACCTCCACTCCTAAAATATAAATACTCCCTGGAGTTCCTAGGGGAAACGGGGAACCTTGAGGGGACCACAGATGCAAAGACCATACAGAAAGTTGCCGGAGACGGAGACGGCGGCGCTCAGAACTTTGTACCTCGGTACCGATCTGTTCATAACCTGCTTCAGACCCGAGCAACGCGAGCGCTTCCGGGGAGCCGGGACTTTGGCTTGTTTACCCTGTGTTCCTCAGATAGCTCTGGGCCACCCAGGTCCTTGGTCCCTGGAGGGGGTGCCAGGGACAGGGCACCCCGCTGGCTTGAAATTAATAGAATTTTGCTGGCAGTTGAATAAGAATTTGAATAGCTAAACAGGCCTAGAGAGAAAGAGATCAGAAAGGGTTTGGGTGGTGGTGGACACAGACAGGAGGACGGAATTCTTAACTCCAAAATTCAAATTATTTCCACACTGGGCTGATTATTTATAATCTGATGGCTCCAGCCAGTTGCTTCAGTTTTCTAGGCCCTTCTCTCGCCTGCCTGCCTGCCTGCCTGCCTGCCTTCCTTCCTTCCTTCCTCCTTCCCTTGCTTCCTATCCCTGTCTCTCCGTCATTTAGTCTTTCTTTCCATACAAGGGATTGAACCCAGCGCTTTCACACCAATTTACAATCCCACTCCGTTTTTATTTTGAGACAGGGTCCCAATAAACTGCCCAGGCAGGACTTTTTAACTTTCGGATGTGCCACCACACCCAGATTCTTTTTCCTTATATGCCAAGTGGACATAGGGCAGATCAACTCTATAGTATGTCTATAAACCAGTGCATGGAAATTCACAATTGCAAGCCTGCAACAAATAGTTTTCATAATTTTACTAAAACTGTGATGGGTGCACAAGATGGGTTCCCACTGTGGGTATCATAAATTGTGTACAGAAAACTCATGCATTGAATTATTGTTTGTGGGACTTCTGGAGTGGTTAAAGTACAGCTATCTTTAGGAGAAAGTAACCTAGAAATTTTTAGAAAGTAATTTTAATGGGCATTCTAAGGAAACTGAGTAAGTGAAGCCTTTTTTAAAAGAACCACTAGTTTGGACATGAAGGAGCTTGCTCTATTAAGAGTTAAATTTGAATTTTTTTGGCCAGTGTGTCATTTTTGAGAAGAGAGAAAACTATTCTCAAGGGAATGGTAGGAGATTATGATAGGAGTGGAAGGTTACTTGTTTGTGATAAAGGTAGGATGCAGAAAGAAGTGGTAAAGTTTAGATTTTTAAACTACGGGAGCGGCTTACAGAGCTGGCAGGTCGGGAGTCAGCATTTAGCTCTACACCTCTGCTCATGTCCTGCCACTCCCCTGAGAAGCAGAGGGTGAATGGTATGTCACAGACACCGCAGGAGGATTCCAGACATGTTTCCTCTTGTGCCTCATTGCAAGCTCCATGCCATTCTGGATCGAGGGCCCATGTTTCCTTCTCATTCTCCAGCTGTCCTCAGAAGAACCTTAGAGGTCCTTCTCTACCTTTGTTTCCCATCAGCGACATAGCGACGTGAAAATAACTCCACAACTTTGTGTGTCTCTCTCTCTCTCTCTCTCTCTCTCTCTCTCTCTCTCTCTCTCTCTCTGGTACTAGGGATTGAACTCATGACCTTGCACTTGTTTATGCCACTCCACAACTTTTTCTTAGCGGAGGACTAAAATATCAGAAGTCAGGAGCTAATTCCCATAGTGTTCCCGAGTCCTGCAGATCAACTCTGTAAGAAGGATGTGCTATTAGGCAGTTAAGACTAACAGTATGAAGTGGTTTCTTTTTTTTTTTAAGTGGTTTCTTAGTACATAGTCTTTGTGCTTTTTTTTTCTTTTTCGAGATAGGGTCTCACTGTGTAGCCCAGGCTACCTGGAACTCAGGTGCACCACCTTGCTCAGCAGATAATTGGTTTTCAATACAGTGGCCTCCTGAAGGAGGCATAGGGTCTTGCAGCAGCAGTGACTTGCTTGGCTTGAAGCAGCCCTGGGGAGCCTCCTCCAGCTGCTCACTTGCCATGTGGCCTTGGACAAATGACTTTTTTTTCTTTTTTTTTACAAATGACTTCTAAGTCCTGGTTGTTTTCCTCCTGGAAACATGCGGCCGTGCCTAGCTCTCAGGGTGGCTGTGAGGGTGACCTGTGATAAGCAGTGTCAGGTCCTGTCCAGGACAGCTGTGTGTGGGGTCGAGCAGGTGCACATCTACCCTTCCCTTCATTTAGGTTGTGCTGGATCAGGAGTTGAATTATTCTGGGAGTGAGGCCAAGGCTGTGGGCCTAAGAGGTTACAGAGTTGAAAGTAGAGCTACAATGGGATGAGAAATACCTGTTTAGTAAAATTGGACTGACTTTTAAATTCTACTCTGGTTTATTTTTCTTTTTGGGGCTTTGGGGATTGAATCCAGGTCTTTTTACATGCTAGGCAAGTCCATCCCCAGCCCTAAATTTTTTTTTTTTTTTTTTTTTTTTTTTTTTTTTGGTACCAGGGATCAAACTCATGACCTCAGGCTTGCCAGGCAGGCACTTATGCCTCTGAGCTAAATCCCCACCCCCTCTAAATTCTATTATTTACTGTTCCAGATACCTGTAATCAATCCAGATTTTTAAAAAATTCATTCAAAAGCCAGGTGTAAAAAAAAATCCAGGTGTGGTGGTGAATACTTATAATCCTAGCAATTGGAAGGCTGAGGTAGGAGCATCGCTGAGAGTTTCAGACCAGGTTGGACTACATAGTTCAAGGCCAGCCTGAACTACATAGCTAAAGCCTGTCTTGAAAACAAACAAAAAACATAATTCATCTGAGCATATGTAGAACAAGTGATTTTCCTTATGTGGAAGTCTTTGACCAGGTTCCTATTAAGGATTTCTAGCTACATAGTCAGCACCTAGTGGGACAGATGAATAGGGAACAGCCTGGGATAGATATGAGCAGAATGAGGTCAAGGCTTCTCTGAGCACAATCCGGTGCAGTAAATACTTGCTGGCTTGCTTGCTTTGGTTGGTGCTTGTGGGGAGGTTAACAAAACCTTGCAGAGCCAAGTCCCATGTGTCTAGAGCATTATTAACATTAAATAACACTCAGTCCTGGAATAACAACTATGTGTCCTATGGCAGATGTGCTGGCACAGGCCTTGGCACAGCCTCACCAGTAGCTCTCCTTCCTGGTCACATACCTGTGGCTGTGGGGCCCTGAGCACTGTGGTTTGTACCATGGTCTCAGTGCGTTCCAGGGGAGAAGTGGTGGGTGGAGACTTTTTGAACATTCTTGCCCAGCTCTTTAGTACTCTCCAGAGTACTGATTTCCTGTTTGGCTTGCATTTTGTGCACTCCCAGGGGTCAGGTTACAGATGAGCTGCCCCAAGAGAGCCATTGCAAGAAGCCCTCATCCCGATCCAGCCTCTCCAACGTTTCAGTGACCACCACCTGACCCAGCCTTGGTTTCTCCAGCCAAAGCTGTCTTGGTAGTAAGGTAACCCGAGCCTGACCGCCTAACCCTAATCTAATTTTTGCTTGCTGTGTGACCTTAGCAAGTTACTTAACCTCGGGGCTGGGGATGTAGCTCAGCGGCATAAGCGCCTGCCTTGCAAGTGCGTGGTCATGAGTTTGATCCTCGGTACCATTAAAAAAAAAATTACTTAACCTCTCTGTACCTGAGTGTCAGAAGTAAAGGAGTCAGAGCAGGTGTGGTGGTGCATGCTTATTATCTCTCAGCACTCTGGGAGGCTGAGGCAAGAGGATCAAAAGTTTGAGCCTAGCCTGGGCAATTTAGCAAGACTATCCCAAAGACACATTTTTTTTTTTAAAGATAAAATTGGCTGGGGATGTAGCTCAGTGTGAAGACCTGGGGTTCATTCCCTAGTCCTGAGAAATAAGTCATTTTAGCAGACTACTGAGGGCAGAGCCTGGTATACAGCCTGTGTTCAGCAAAGGTTAGCTCTCCCTGTCGTTATAGCCTGGGGTGTCTAGGGGGTACCTGAACCTCTCCAAAATAGTTGGGCAGGGCCACACCAGCCTCATTTTCTTGCTGACCTTTTGTGACCACAGTGGCCTTTTACTCCTCAGATACAGTGAGTCTTTTCTGCCTCAGGCTAGGGCCCCTTGGAGACCCAGCTCCTCCTCATCCTCCAGGCCTCAGTCTGAGGTCCCCTTTGCAGAGGCAGGCCCTGATCCTGAGTGCTGACCATCTCTCCTCCCTGGATAGCAAATGCCAGCAAGCAAGAACAGCATTGGTCTCATGCCTTCCATTTGCCATGGAGAGTCTCCTTGGAATCAGGATCCTCGTCTGCTCTTCATGAGCCCTCAGCTGTCTTCACAAGCCCCGTGGTTTTGCCCAGAAGGCACCTGGCTTACAAATGCCCGGAAGGGAACCCTGTCTGCCCAGCCCTGAGTCAAGGCCTTGCTCAAACTTCAAAGTGTATTTTGTTGCTCCACAGCTCCAAGAGGAGGCCTGAATGGGTAGAGCAGCAGCAGGAGGGCTGGGGTGCTGCTGAGCACAGCCAAGGATGCAGGGGGTACAGGAAGGGGCGTGAAGGGTCACAGTCTAATTTAGAAACACGGTCTTTCCAGAAGCTGGAGAAAAAAGAAGTGAGGGAGGTTGAGTGTCTAACAGAGAATCATTCCCTCCTTGAAAGAGGGTCCTTAGGGAAGGAGTGGGGACAGTGATCAGAATCGGATACTGAGGAAAGGGGAAACTGAGTCAGGAAGAGGAAACTGAGTCCTTCAGGACTTGGCACATGAATTTCTCTGCCCATAGGGAAATTGGTTGAACTGGTGGGCCAGACTAATGGCTACCAGGAAGCCAAAGGAGTGTGCTCTTCAAGGGACAGGAGGAGGCCAGGTTTGTACAGGCTGGAGGGTGTGGCAAGGCAGTGAGAGGGGGGGACCCTTCCTGGGTCTTAGGCAGGGTCTTTGAACCCAGTGAATGGTGCAGAGGTGCAAGGGGGGGGTGGTCTCACAAGGTACACCTGGGATTATCTCATGCTCTGCACAGCTGTCCTCTGCAATTCCTTCCCCCTTGTCCACGCCCTCACTGCTGCAGGGCCCGTGACTGCAGAAAGGAGAAAGCGGGGCATTTTGCACAGCGCCTGAGGAGCAGGAGCAAAGGGAAAGTTGTGGCCTCTGGTGTCCTCTCATCTACACTGGTGCCAGAGTAGTGGAAGTGGAGGAGAAGCTGCTTGGACCCGGAGCACTCAAGGTACCTAAACTCAAGTGACTGCTCCAAGTCCTGTTTGGTGTGGAGGGGGTGCACTCATGTACCTCTGCAGAGAGACATTTTTATTTTTAGAAAGGATTTGGAGGGCCTGGGAACTGTGGGGCACAGCGATGGCAGGTCGGGGTGCAGGAATGAATGGGGATGGGGACTTTGAGAGGCCTCAGCCTCTTCCGATTGCTTCCCTTCATTTCATCTTCCCCAGTTGGCTGCAGGCAGCTGCCAGTCCTGTGGAACCTCATGCTCTGGCTCTTAGGAGCCACATGAAATGACAGGAAGTAACCCCGTGGTGCTGGGCTGTGTCCTTCGGACCTGCTTAACCTTTGGTGGCGCTTGCTAGTCTGGAGCCTTAGGCCCTGAAGCGCTGGGTCCTGGCTGCTCACTGCAGGGAGGGACAGAGATCCTTCAGCTGTCACAGGGCTCCGCAGCCCAGCTGGGAACCAGTGACCAGCAGCTGCCTGACTCTCCTCTTCCAAAGAGCCACACCCAAGTTGCCCCCAAAAGTCCTGCCCTGTCCAGCTGGGAGCTGGCCCTCCAGTGCAGGAATGTCCTGGAACATCTGGCTTGGGTCAGGAGGGTCTGGGCTTGGATCAAGAAGGGCATATTCCACTTTAGCTTTTGGAGAGCCTTCCTGCGGGGGCCACCAGTATGGGCCACGCAGAGGTGGCGGTGGCAGAGTCATTTTGTCAGTGTGAAGAATAGCTGGGACTCAACCATCAAGGTGGACTGCAGGGGGCTTCCTTAAGGAGGCAGGAAGCTGCTGGGCACAGGACTCCTGTGCAGCCCCCCTCAGATGGCACCTGTACTGCCTAGAATCTGACACCACAGGCTATGGTTTAAGGGGCCTGGGCCAAAGATCCATGAGCAAACCATCCAGGACCCCTGCCATTAGCTCCAGGGACCACTGTTTCCCCTCAGGCAGTGTCTTCCCAGAAACACAACCTACAGCTCCTCCCTTCCTCACTTTATTTTATTTTTTTGGTACTGGGGATCATACTCATGACGTCATGCTTGCCAGGCAGGTACTTATGCCGCTGAGCTGAATCCTCAGCCATCCTCACTTTAAGATAAGTCCATGCCTGGCCTCAGGGAGAGGGGGCTAGGGGCTGCCCTCTGGCTCCAGAGTTTTGGAGTGGACTTTGAGAGTCCTGCAGAAGGACCAGGATAACCAGGGAGGTGACACCCCAGCACAGCAGGATGAGAAGGGAGGCCTGAGGAGGGTCCTCCTGCGGGGACATGCTGGACTCCTGAGTCAGACTCAGCCAGTGGAGATCAGCTGGGCTCCTCTTCCGCCAGTGGGGAGGAGCTGGAGGTGTAGCTCATGGGTACAGCATGTGCTTAGCATGTGCAAGTCCCTGGGTTCCATCCCCAGAACACCCCCAAGGTAATAAAGACAATGAGGTGGTTGAGCAATGAGGAACTCCAAGTGATCTCCTGTGTCGTGGAACAGAAGTGCTTTGAAGAAATACCTACCAGGAGGGAGTACCCTGAGCAGGTGGTCCCCTGCTCTCCCTGAAACTGAGGATTTGGGGCACTTGGGTTCCCAGGCAGGGCTGTGACACATGGTTTTGGCTGCCTGGTTGCCTCTCATTCCCCGCCTTTTTCAGCTCTTCCCTTGCCCTGTGTTTGCCTGTGGTATCCTAGGAACACAGGGCTTCAGGCTCTGTAGTCCTGTTACATAACAACTCCAGCCCATCCCTGAGTTCAGCCCTCTAGCATGGAGCCTCTTCTCCAGACATGGGCTCCTGCTGCCCAGGCCTACTACTCTGTACCCTGCTGTCCACCCCAAGTGCAGAGGGAAGGAGCTTCAGAGGCAATCAGCATCCACTGGATTCTTTTCACAGGGTGCCCACGTCCTGTCCTTGTCCCAAATGAGCACACCACCTGTCAGTGGCTGCACACTGGCCATGGCTTCCCAAAGCCAGCAGGCTCAGGGGGCAGCCCCAGAGTTGGCACAGCACACACACCCCTCCCTGAGGCTTTGCACTGCAGCCCTTCCGCTGCTCAGGATGGGACAGAAAGCCAGCAGACCCTGCGAGGACCCTCCCTAGCCTGTCCTGCCACTGTCCCTGTGGCTGCCCCCAGACCACCCCTTATGCTCCTACCTGTCCTCTTCTCTGGCCAAGGCAGAGAGTGCTCCAGCAGGGACTTGAGGACCTCAGGCATGTCCATGGCAGGGGCTAGTTCAGTCCTCTGATCACAGCTCCCCACGGCCCAGCAGGAGGTGTCTGCTCTGGGAGTTGGAAGCAGCTAGAGAGGCAGGGGCTGGCCAGGGAGCCGCGGGCTGGGGAAGCAGGCGGGGTGGAAGCCTAAGGCAGCCAATGGGCAGCGCCGGCCCTGGCCCGCCCGTCCACCCCCGGCCGGGCCACCCGCCAGCTCTGGCTGCAGCCAGGCCTTCCCTTCCCGCTGCTTGGCAGGGCGGACCTGGCCCTGTGCCAGCTGCGGCACGTGGAGCCACAGCGCCAATCCTCTGACAGAGAACCCGGCCTGTTATCTAACTTTGCAAAGGGAAGTTCTCCCCCAGGCTGGGAGCCATAACTGGGCTGCCAGTGGAGAACGGTGAGCAGAACTCCACACCCACATAGAGCAGGCGAGCTGAGCTCTGGCACTCTGCACACGGCAGGCGGAGCCCTGGAGGCCCAGGCACCTTGGAGAACAGGGCACACCAGGCAGACCCTGGGCTGTGATCTGAAGCCCCAAGAGGAAAGGATGACCAGCACTCCAAGCAGCTCAGCACAAAAGATATGGGGGACACTAGTGGCGGCATCACGCATTCTAGGCAAGCTTGAGCCTGAAGGGTTGGGACATGTTTGGATGATGTGACTGTGCTGTGCACACGTGTCCTGTAGTGCACAGGAGTGTACATGTGGCATGCATAATGGGCTTGTGCCATCTGCAGTTGCTGCAGCCTTTCTGCAAAGCAAAGTGACACTGCTGCAGTCTGAGGGGCTTGAGCTTCGGTGGTAGTGGAGGGAAGTCCCAGGAGGCCTGGGTGGCAGGGGAGCCCTGCAGACCTGGCTCAAGCTTGTTCTTCCCCATCTGTCATGGGGGCCTTGGTGGTGGTTGGCTGTTTGCTATGATCTCCTCCCCTGCCCTCCTCGTCAAGGCACTGTGTGGCCTCTGTGGTCCCAAGGCCACTACAGTTGTGGGTGAAGCCAGAACCTGTTGTTGCCATCTCTCTAAAACTCACATCAGAGTGCAGCTGGACTTGGTTTGAGGATGGCAGGGGTGTTTGTTTGTTTGTTTTAATTACTTGCAGCCCTGGAGATTGAACCCAGGGCTTTCACACTGAGCTATGTGTCCAGCCTTATTTTTATTTTTTGAAAGAAGGTTTTGCTAAATGGCTAAATTGCCTGGGCTGGCTTGAACTTTCAATCCTCCTGCCTTAGCCTCCCAGAGTGCTGAGATTACAGGCATGTGCCATGACACCTGGCTTGATGTCAAGTGTTTGTTTTTGTTTTGGGGTTTTTTTTGGGGGGGTGTCTTTTTAAGACAGGGTCTCGCTGTGCGGTTCAGGTTGGCCTTGAGCTCACTTTGTAACTCAGGCTGGTCTCAAATTTGCAACAATCCTCCTGCCTCAGCCTCCTGAGTACTGGGATTACAGGCGTGCACCACCATGCCTGGCAATATCAGGTTCTTGAGTGCATACTATACGCTGATGCGGACTCTTGAGCAGCAGTTCTGGGTCTCAGTTCCAGTACTACTCAGTGCAGTGACCTCTCAGCTTCCATGACTGTAGAGCTCTGGGCTGGGCATGATAATCGTTTGGTTTTCTGCTCTGTGGCTCATTCCCACAACACTCTTCACCACTCCCCCAAATCCCACTTTTTTTTTCTTTTCTGTGCAGCTCAGGTTGGCCTTGAACTCTCCATGTACCCCAGGCTGGCCTTGAACTCACAGCAGTCCTCCTGCCTCAACCTCCTAAGTGCTGAGATTACAGGCATGTACCACCTTGCGTAAAACTAGAAATACTTCAGAAGTCCCTTCTGAGTTTTCCTCTTCCAACAGCTCCAGTTTAATGGGTAATTAATTACCCTCTTTTCTACCCTAATAATTCTCTTCAAATTATGTTCTTTTCCAAAATTAATTTTATTATTTATTGTCTTTTTAAAAATTTATTTATTTATTTATTTATTTATTTATTTATTTTTGGTACTGGGGATTGAACTCATGACCTTGCACTTGCCAGGCAGGTGCTTAAGCCACTGCGCTAAATCCCCAGCCCGAAAATTTATTTTTAAAAAGGGTATTATTTTGTCTTTTTGAGACAGGGTCTTGCTATACAGTTTAGGCTGGCCTTGGGCTCACTGTAGCTCAGGTTAGTCTCAAACTTGCAATAATCCTGCTGCCTGTCTCTTGAGTGCTGGGATTATAGGAAAATGCCACCACACAACACCTCTAAATTTTTTTTGGGGGGGGGATACTAGGGATCAAACTCACAACCTCAGGCTTGTCTGGCAGGCACCTATACCACTGAACTAAATCCCCAGCCCCAGAAATATCATTTCTAAAAAAAAAAAAAAATGTAACTTCTAGGCTGGCTATGGTGGTGTATAGCTGTAATCCAAGCACTCAGGAGACTGAGGCAGGAGGATTATTACAAATTTGAGGCCAATCAATACTACATAACGAATTGAAGATCAGCTTGAACTATATAGCAAGACACTGTCTCAAAAACAACAGCAACAACAAAAACTGGGGATATAACTCAGTGGCACAGTGCCTGCCTGGCAAGCGTGGTCGTAAGTTTAATCCCCGGTATCTAAAAAAAAGAAAAAAAAAAGAAAAATCATTTTTAGCTGGGCACAGTGAGATTACACTTGTAATCTCGCTACTTGGGAGACTGAAGTAGGAGGATCATGAGTTCAGGGTGCTCTTGGGCAATCTAGTGAGAATATCTCAACAAACAAGTCATTTCTATCTTGGTCTCTCTACTTCATTTCTTCTCACAAGTTTAGTTTATTATTTGCATTTCCAATGTTTTTGCAGAAGTAAGCATGTAGGTATTTGTATTTTTCACTACTTTTTTGGAGAGAGGTTATTGTCACATAGTTCAGGCTGGCCTGGAACTTACTATGCAGTCAGTGCTCTCTGGTTCTGCTGCTTGGGGATGAGGGTGGGGCAGGGCCGGCATGCTGGCACCTGGGGTTGGCCTGCGATTTGCAGGCAGGGATGGACAGGTTGAGCTGGCACTTGAACCATGGCGTAGCCCTGTTAGTGCAAAACCGGCTTAGCACCAAGTGGGTAAGCTGGGAGTGGAGCGGGCAGCTGTTCAGGGAGCTTGATTTCGGAGGCAACAGGAAGTCTCTCACAAGTCTCAAAAATACTCAGCTGCTGTGCAGCATTTCATTGTGCAGATCCATACTCTTCAGGGCTTCTGCTGACTCTGTGAGTGCTTCCCACATGCTGTGGTTTCAGCATGTCCTCCACAAGTCCACATGCTCAGTAGATTTGCTTGTTAATGGTATTTGAGGGTGGAGATCTGTGAAGAGGGAGTCCTGAACTTGCACCCTTGCTGTCTCAGTTTGTGATGTCATCTCCTGCATTGTGGAGCAGCAAGAAGAGCTTGGGGGTGCCAGTGCCACACTCCTGGATGCCCCAGCCTCCAGAACAACGAGCTGAGCAAATGTCTTTATAAATTTTGTTGTCTCAGGTATTTTGTTATACAACAAAGTATGTGGCACCACGCTAGACCCTGTGAGTTCAGAGCAGTCACACCCCGTCAGGCAGCTCCAGAAGCCTGTTCTGAGCTATGGCAAGTCTCTGTCAGCACCCACTGAGCACCCAGTGGTCTCAGTGGCAGCATCACGGGCAGCCAGCAAGGACCTCATCGGCAGGTTGCAGAGCCAGGCAGCTGGAGGGCAGAGGTCAGGAGAAAGGAAGGCTGTATAGGTCCCTGGAGACACAGAAGGGCCGCTGAGCAGATGTGTCAGGTGGGCTGGTCTCTGTCCCTTGGCTTCTGGGCTCCACTGGTTTCCTTATTGATGGTAGGGAACCCATCCCCATCCCTGCTCACTGTTTTTAATGAATTCTCCTTGCCCCATGTTCACGAGGAACAAGGAGCCCTTTATGTGTTGACAGCTGTGTCTCTTCACAGAGAAACTGTGACTGCAGGCCGACAGGAAGCCCATGGGATATATGGCTGAGAGCTCCAGCTCTGGGGAGACTTGGTCAAGGACTGTCACTATGCCTCCCTCTCACCTCAGTGAGCATGGCACCTGAGCTTCTAGGGTCAAAATGAAAATGCCAGAAGAGACTGGCACAAAGTTCCTGATCGTCCATCAGGTAGGCACAGAGGATGGTGGCTCGTTGCTGAGGGCCCAGGTGTGTATTTCCCAAGAGGCTGCACAGGCTTCCTTGGCAGGGGATTATGGTATTTAGCAGATCCTTCAAAGGCCCTGTTAGAGAGCAACACATCTGCCTGCAGGTCCCTAGAGGCCCTTCTGACCCAGGCTGCTCCTTGAAGTCAGTGTCCTGAGTGGTGGCATCAGCACCTCACTGCCCCTCCTCAAAGGGCTGAAGGCCAAGCAGTAGACTTTGTTCAATGACAGGGGCCCGTGGATGGCCTGAGTACTAGCCACTGCCTGGAAAGGTCCAGATGATGGTGGTACACGGAACTACAGTGAAATGAAATTTAGAGAAAACAGAACAACAGTAAGCGCAGTGATCAGAATGACACAAAACCCTTCTATTCAGGTTGGTCTTCCTGGACTACTGTGGTTTCAAAGAAACCAATTTCTTCAGCTGCCTGGTATCTCCAGGCGCTAGGTGGGGTGGGCATGCAGTGAAGCCTACCAACCTGAGCCAAGTGCAGACAGAAGACAATTAAAGGGAATTTACAAGAATTGAAGAATTTAGTCCACTAGTTTCATTGAAGTCTTGCTCATCTTAGTCAGGAACTGTGCCTTGCTATGCCACATGGTCATATGCAGTGCTGACAGTGGTGCCTAGAATCCCAAAATGTCAGGGCCAGAGGGATCTCTGCCAATACTCAGTTCCAGGCGATTCTCAATCATTTTTCTGCCTTTCTGAGAGCGCTCGGAACACCTGCTGAACCTCTCTGGACTGTATGTGTAGTCAGCAACTTGCAAGGTTGCCATGGAGAACAGATGTACTTTTTGCACAGTGGCCAGTGCCAACAAGGAGCCCAATAACGAAAGTTGGCTGCCTCAGCTCCTTATCCTCTCACTCGTTAGGCATCTGAGTGGCTTCTGCACACCTGGCCCAAATGCCTGTTTCTGGGCAATTCACAGGCCCTGGACCTGTGCTCTCTGGTGGCTCTGGTGGCAGGGTGAGTGTACCTGGGATCACACTGTAAACACATGGGCATGACCTCTTGCCTTCCTGGAGAGGCTGCATTCACAAAAGGCACAGAACCCAGGATAGCGCAACAAAGGCAGGAGACAGTGGGTGTCCTGGGCAGCCCCATGTCGTATAATGAGCATGCAGGCTGCAGGAGAGCGGGCAAAGGGTGCAAAGGGCCCCCTGCATAGAGCACAGCTTGTTCCCGCCGCTGAGGCGCCGCCTGAGCCAGGTCAGCTGGCCTCCATGTCCATGCAAGGACACAGGCCTGCCCCCCAGCCCTGGGAATGCCTGCCTGCCACACAGCCAGTGCCAGCCAGCTCTGCCCTGTGAGCACAGAACAGCCCAGTCCCTTGGGCACGTGTGCCAGGTGGGGAGGAACAGGAGTGACAACTTGGGGACAGGGTCAAAGTGCACACATTTATTTTCTAGAACAAAGGCTAAAAGAATCAAGTTTCTTTCATTTTATTTTAAGAAGGACAAAAATTGTTATTAAAACATCTACATTATTATCAAGATACTAGACCTTATGATATTTAATATTAAAGTGTGGTATTCTTAAAATTTTAATACAGACATTTTAAAAGGACCATTAAATTGATTACTGTCTAGCTGTGAAATGCAGCATCCCTTCAGCCTACCCTGGCCCAGCTCTGCCTTGCCATCTTGTCCCCGCCCACTGGGGGTGGGCACAGGCCTTAGACCCTGCTCTGAGTCTCCCAGGCCAGGGACCTAGAGAGCAGTCGCATCTGACATAGTTGAACTCATCATTGACAGAGATTGCTTGTCCCCCAAGTTGTCTCACCATTCCCTGCTGCCTGCTCTATCCTCCCTATCCCATGGGTGTCTGGCTCTAGCCAGGCCAGGGAGCCCCAGACCCCAATGGCCTATGGGCTAAGAGCCTCAAGATGAAAACGCTGGGCTCTTGCCCTGTTCCTTGGGGAACAGGCACAAATTATTCCCTTTCTATGAGCCCTCTGGTTCTCTGTGTGCTGGTCTAGAAAACCAGCAGGCAGCAGAGGGCCCAGGTCACCACAGAGCCTCACTCCAGTCACTAAAAATTCCCTTCTAGTCACATGAGGATGGCTGCATATTCTGGCCAAATTGTTTATCTTTAGCCCTCATTAGAAGTGATTCCTTGGATACCACACACATATATAATATTATATAGAGTGATATATTTAATACCTGTGTATATATGCATCACAGGGCGACATATATACACACTAGAAACAGGGCTGGTGACGACAGACTGCAACAGCACAGATCAGGAGGAGAACAAGTATCATCCACGTTCCCGGCCAGCGCCCCACCTCGGCTGTGGTCTTGCCTCCTGCCAGCCACACCGCCAGCACACACATTCCACAGTACTGGCCCACCAGAGAGAGGGGCGGAGGTAGGGAGGGTGGGAGGGTGCATGCCATGATTACTGGAACAAGATTGGGCAACTGTGGCAGGAGGCACAGGGTCCCCTCGCCAGGGTGCCCGTCACTACGCTGTCACACGCACTGTGGATCCTTGCTGGAGGAAAGCTACCTGGTATTGTTTCTCTCCACACACTCCCCCCCCCAGCCTTAGCCCCTGATTCCTTCCGGGGGTACCCCATGCCTTGTGCCCATGGCGTGGGGCATTCTGGAATGTCTGGGGATTAGAGGAGGCTGGGCTGCCTGTGAGGTGGGTTGGGGGGGCACGCAGACACATCAGACAAGGGGAGAGGCCTGGGGGGCCAGGGGCTGGGGGTCAGCTGGGGTCCCAGACAGCTGGCAGGGCGGGGGACTGGGGAAGGGCTGGGACAGGTGGGCATCATGGGATGTTTGGGTCTTGGGTCAGTGGGAAAGGGACTGTGTCTCATCCCAGAGTGGCTCATGAAACCCAGGATGGAGCCTCCCTTTTCACATCCCCAGCCCCTGCCCCATGCCAAGTGTGGAACCCGAGCGCGTGGTGCCCTGCTCACTGCCTCTCCCTGAGCAGCCATGGGGACCTAACTCTGCTGCAGTCCAACAGCCTTCCTCAGGAGGGGACTGTCTTTGCAGGGGTGCTGATGTGGGCCCTCCCTTAGCTCCAGGGATGCTGCCCGAGGCCTAGCCACTTTGATTCCCAGACTGTCCCAGCCCTGCCCCGAGCCTGGCTGCACCCATAACTGGCCCTGAATCTTTCGACCACTGTTTTTATCTGAGCTCTGCTCCTACTGGTAGCTGGAGTCCTTGGGCCAGATCACTCCTCCTGCTGGGCTTCAGTTTTCCTTTCTGCAAAGTGGGGCTCAGGCTGGGTCCCCTCCAAAGGCTAGGGATGTATAATCTTGCTAGTGGCCTACGAGGAAGTGGGGAGGGAGCAGAGGCAGTTATCCAGCCCTCCAATCTGATGACTCAACCAGAAGGGAAACAAAGGCCCAGGGCATAAATCCCTGGCTCCACCCTGAGGCTGCATTTTAAAGCTAATCAGGGCCTCTTGCCCTCTGCTGTGTCCTGATCTGCCCCCTAAGGAGGGAGCTGGAGGGAGGGGGAGGAGGAAAAGACCCTCCTGCTGCAGATTCAAGTGGGGACCCCAGGCCCCCCAGCCCTGAGCTTTGGGCCCCCTTTAGGAGCAGACAGAAGTTAAAGCTGTAGGTTGAAGCTGGAGGGGTCAGCCAGTCCCCTCCCTCCCCAACCATGAGAGCCGTGGGGATGTGGGAGGGGCTGTCCAGGTGTCAGCAGGATGAGGACCCTGGGACCATGTAGGGCTGCAGCATGTGCACTAGAGATGCACACCTGGGTGGTAGGGGTGGAGAGGATGGAAGGGACCCCAGGGGCTGGGGGTTGCCTAAGGAGGGAACCCCCCACCCCCAGCTGGCCTGCCCCAGCCCTTCCATCATGCCTGCTGTCTCCACCCCCACCCCAGGATTTTGCCCACGACTGAGACCGAGCCCCTACTCCACGGGGGTGGTGGTGGTGGTGGTGGTGGTGGTGGTGGTGGTGGTAGTAGTGGCAGTGGCAGTGGTGGTGACCGCAGCAGCAGCAATGGGAACTTCTGGGGCGGCACTAGCAGTGTCTCCATCTTCTTGCAGCAGGAAATTGTATTTGCCGAAGTCGTCGTCCCGTGGGCACAGAAGCATGTCCTTGCGGGCCTTGGCCAGCTTCTGCTTCAGCACCTCCCGCCGGTCCAGCCACTCATTGAGCTCCTCTTGGCCGTGGGCACAGCGGCACTTGTCCCCATCTGGGCAGGCCTTGCCTTTCTGGAGCCTGTGGACAGTGTGAGGCTCACTGCCTGTGCTCTGTGCTGTGGGACCTGGATGCCCACACGGCCTCCCTGAGACAAGTCTCTCCCTGGGCAGCCTCAGTGCCCACTTAGGGTCACCTGGGATACCCTGGCCTTCTCTGGGACCTGACCAATGACTGCAAAAGAGGAGCATACCCTCAATCCCTCCCTGTGTGCCACCTGCACCCTGCCCACCCCTGGCACCTGTCGCAGAGCCGGAACTCGCCCATGGGGAAGCGGTAGGCCCAGCCGCTGGCGTCGCTGTCAGAGGTGAAGACCTTCTCCTTGTGCTTCTCGGACTGGATGTGCTGCTGCCACTGCTTCTTGCTGTTGCTGTTCTTGCCACAGAGCCAGCAGTGGTAGCCCATCTGGGGACACAGCATTGTGGGTGCCAGCCCCTCCAGGCCACTCTCTGGGCCACTCAGGCCTGGGCTGGGCCTAGCCGCCTGGCATTGGAACTTACCATGATGTCAGCATAGTCTGTGGGCATCTGGATCTGCTTCTCCCCTTCCCTCGAGCTGATCGGGGTCCCTTCCCCGGGCTTCCCTGGGTTGTGTTTCTTCAGCCACATGTCATAGGTCTGCTGCATGTCCAGGACTAGACGGGACAGAGTGTCTGGTGAGAGGTTTCCCCTCTATCCTGCCCCAATTCTTGCTGGATGTGGGAGCCATGGGACCCCAGGCTAAGGCCTCGCCACCAACAGATGGTCTAGAGGGGCTGGGGGAGCACAGGCTGGGGGAGGGGAAGGGATGTCGGGGGCTAGGGGGTATCTAGCACTGAGGAGGTGGGGGAAAGCCTGCCACTTACTCTTGTTCTCCTTCATGAATGTCCACATGTCCCTCTCTTCTGGGCTGTGTGCAAAGGAGCAGTTGCCCACATACTGGCACTTGCGGCCATTCTGCGCATGGATGCAGAGCTGGAAGCAGGCGGGGAAAGCCACTGAGTCCTGTGGGCCGGATGCAGGGAACCCCCCACAGGCCCCTGCTGCCCTCCCTCCCAGTGCTCACATCGTATTGCTGTGGGAAGTTGCGGATGGATGGCAGCGGCCTCACCGACACCCATTTCCTCTTGGCCTTGGACATCACCAGAAGGACCCGCCGCTCCTTGGTCCAGCTGTAGGGAGAAGGGAGCTGTTTGGGGAGAGCGCCAGAGGCAGCCCTGGCCTGAGTCTTGACCTCCTCCGCTGCCGCCATGGTGCTCAGGTGACTGCCACTGTGGCCAAGACCCTGCCTGGCACCCACTCACCAGTGACGGGCCTTGGCACTACAGTACTTGAGGTCCTTGTCGGGCTCTACCACCTGCCCATTCCTCCAGCATTGGCCACACACAAACTTCATCTGTAGGTCGAAGGTGCTGGGCCCATGTGTCCTTGGGGCACCCTGTGGAGGACAGGGAGGGGGTGGACAAGCTGCAAGGCCCAGAGCCAGGGGTTTTTCACGTATGCACGCAACCTCTGGGGGTGCTGGGGCCACCCAGCCTTGGAGCGGATAGGTCTACTTCTTGGTTCTACCCAAAGCTGGTGGCCTTCTATGGCGGAGCTGTGGTTTCTTAGTGGGGGCCTGGTCTGGGGCTGGGCTCCTGACTGAGCTCTCTTCCTTTCCTGGTGGTCAGCCCCTGACCTCCCCTCACTCCTTCAGAGGCCTGCTCCATGGAACCGCTGCCTTTTCAGGGCATAGTGTGCTACGTATGTCACAGCCCCCTGCTTTCCATGTGAAGTTCCCCCTGCTGGGAATGGGTTCCCTCAACTCTTCCCCCAGCTTTTTCTAGAAACTGTTTATTTAATTTAATTTTATTTTTGGTACTGGGGATCGAACTCATGACCATGCACTTGCAAGGCAGGTGCTTATGCCGCTGAGCTAAATCCCCAGCCAAAACTGTGTTTTTAAACTCAGCTCCAGTGCACATCCTGCAGGAAGCCTGCCCAGGGCTAAGTCACAACTGCCCCTGCCACAGCTGCAAGAGTCACTGAGCTCCCTGGGGGAGTAACTGCCAAGCTCCCCAGATAACAAGGGCAGCTCTATTAGCAGGCACCCAAAAGCGTTGGGCCAGTGAAAGATGCCATTCTATGGGCACAGCTGTGTTGATGGCTTCTCTGTTCCTGGGCAGCCCTTTGCTCCACCTATGGCTGGGTCTGTCACTAATGCCACATCTGAAGATGAGAGCTGTGGACTTCTCTGCTTCCACAGGGAGGCTGCCATGGTTGGCCTTTGCCCTCAGCCAGCTGCACACGTCTGAGAATGCAGGTGAGCTACTTGGGAGAGGGTTCCCAAGGGGCTGGCATTGGGTAGGCTGATGATGACAAGGGACTCTAGCTTTGCCAAGTTTCCAGAAATCCTGAGTTTTTCCCAGGGGTCTGCAGTGTTTGGATGTCAGTGCCCGCCACTGGGCTGTCAGAAGCTTTAAGGGTCTCATAGTATTCAAGTTAACATGGGGCCCAGAAAAAAAAAAGGCTTGGGTCACCTGGGTGGCCCTGGACTCTGGCCACACCCCTGAGCAATGTCCAGCTGTCTAAGGTCGCACCCGCTGCACTGCTTCCTCAACCCCTGCTGCAAGGGTGGGAAAAAGTGCCTGCCCTCCTGTGACCTCGGCCAACCTGCTGCCCTGTAACTGCCCCAGCAACCTCTCCCCTCCACCCTCAAGGCCCTTAGGTATGGGTTTAGCTCTCTGGACAGCCCTTGCTCCTCCAGGCTGGTGGGTACCTGTCTTCTGCCATGGCAGCAATCCGGAGATGAGTACTATGGCCCACACCCTGTGACTACGCACTATCCAGCCTGGGGCCTGCCCTGCCTCAGAGCAGGAACACTGTCCTCACAGGTGACTGACCCCTTGCCTGGTGTCAGGCAGCTGACACCTGGCTCTGCTCCAAGATGTTGCACACACATCACAGGGACAAGGTCAACCGGGATGTGCCCGTGCAAGAGAAGCTGGGTTACCCCCATCGCTCATGGCTTCTCACAGGAGGCACTGAGGGAAAGGCACTGCTCCCACCTTGCAGGGGACATGGCGGGGTCCTAGAGGTGTGGTGGTTCAGCCTCAGGCTCATGCTTCACACCCACAAGTCTCGCGCAGAGCGAGTGGAGACTGGCAGAGCAGGTACCAAGCCCACTGTGGGGAAGCATCCACATGAGGATGGGGCCTAGCATGAGGAAGGCACTGAGAAGCCACAGGCCCCAGGGCCAAGCAGCTTCTGCCGGGACACCCTCAACTTGTCTCACCCTCCAGAGGACAAGATAGAGCCCCCTGTTCTTGGTGCCAGGGGTAGACAGGGTGGGCCCCTGGCAGGAGGGGATAGAGTTGTTTACAGCACCTTGGCCAGCGAGGCCTGTGCCCCTCAGTGCATCCGTCCATGCAGTGTATGAAAGTGAGGTGAACTCACTTGCACTGTTTCCTCATCCCTGAAACCACCCTTCGGGGCCTGGGACAGCCCAGGGAGGTGAACGGATTGGGTGGGCAGGGTGTGGCATACAGTGAGGGCCAGCTCCTGCCAGCCTCAGCCCACCTGGAGCAGGCGGGGCGGGCAGGGTGTCAGGATGAGCACTCTGAGGGTGCTGGAGTAACAGGAAGGGGGCAGGTGGGAAGCAAGCAGGATGCTCTGGACAAGCTAGCAGGAAAGCTGGGATTTTCCCGTGAGCAAGTCTCTAACAGGCTCTGAGCTTGTTTTCCCATCCGCAAATGCCACAATACTATGGCTTACGAGGCAAGACGCTGGTGAGGATCAGGAGGGACAGGAGGGGACACAATCGGTGGGTGTGAGTTCGAGCTTACCAAGGTGTTTACATGGTCTCAAAGTGTCCCAGGAGACATTTAATAATTATAGAAGGCAAAATGTAACTAACGGCAGAGAAACTTGTACAGTGAAGGCACCTTAATAAAGTTACCAGAGTTTAATCACAGTATTCCCAGGAGCAGGACAAACTGAGATCATGTGCCTACCTCCTGCCATGAGAGCCAGGGAATTTGTGGCCTCATCTTTGTGGTACGGGGACACAGCACATGGTCCTACAGAGATGGACCTTCTACAGAACCACTGGCTCCTCAGAATGTCTGTGTCAGAAAAGACAAAGACTGACAGATGGAAAAACTGTGCTCAGTTAAAAGGGGACTAAAGAGATGTGACAACTGACTGCAGTGCCTACTTGAATTTTGGGGGTAATTCACGAAATCTGAATGATAGTTTCATAGCAATGCTAATTCCCTGATGGTATAGTATGCTACGGTTATGTAAGAGGGTGTCCTTATTTTAAGATCTACACATGGAAGTTTAGGTGTAAGAGGATGTTGTGTCTGCAACTCTCAGAAAAACAGTGGCAAAGCCACACACACACACATACACACACACACGCACCCATGCACACACGCACACACAAACACACACCAGCAGAGATAGCAAAGCAAGTATGGGACATGATACATTAACTTCTGGGCAATCCAGCAAAAGGCCCCTGTGACTTTTTCACAGGCATCTGACAACCTTCCCACACCAACACACTGATGACGCAGTAAAGAGACAGGGGCACACCCTTGCAGGCAGGTCCCCCCAGGGCCTTACCGAGCTGCTGCTGGCCTTCCCAGTGTGCGCCTCCATCTGCTGCCAGTACTTCTTGGATTCCTGAACAATGTCTTCATGCGTCATTCCTGCAGAGGGCAGGCAGACACAAGTGTCCCTCAAGGGGCTCGGCAAGAAGCCACACAGAGCATCTGCGGGGTGCCAGTGGCCCCTGATGCCCAAGCAGAGACCAGTCAGGCCTGGCCACGGTAAGACTTAGGGCATGGGAGTCCACTCTCCCTACCTGGGCTGTTTGTCCATCCTGACACAGGGACAAAGCCTTGTTCTCCTCTGTCCCTTGAGACTACTACTCAGCAGCCTTTCCTGCCTCTGCCTCCCCTGTGGTGCTCAGCCCTGTCCTTGCTTACCAGCAGCCAGCCCACTGGTTTTTAAGGCTCCACACCTGTCCTGGTCGGGGTCATCAGCTTATCAAGGTACCATGATTCCTCGCTACTGGTCCCCAAGGCACAAATGTTGCAGCTCAGTGGCCTGGACTCTTCCACTCAGATCCCCAACTGGCCTTGTACTAGCCCAGCAGCTCTTCACAAAGCCTGTGCCCTCCCAAGTACCTCCCAGTGTGTGCCTACGACCCAAACCCCGTCTGACCACCTGCACAACTCTCCACCTGAAACCGACATAGCCTTGACCCCTAATCTTGCTCCTTCTGCAGACCCTACTTCTCAGGCCATGGAACCTCATTCTTCCAGGTGCACTGACCTCAGAAGTAACCTGGACACGGTCCTTTCTTTCATACTTCACAGCTGATCCCTCAATGAATCTTGGTGGCCACCATGAAAATACATCAGAATCTGGCCACTCCTGCTACCTCCATTGCCACTACCCTAGCCTGAGCCACATCCTCTCTGGTTTCTCCACATCTGTCCTTGTCTCTCTTTACTCCACACAGCATCCAGAGTGACACTGATCAGACCCACAATTCCACCTACACTCCAGGCAAGCTTGGTATGGTGGTGTACACCTGGAATCCTGGCACTCTGGGAGGCAGAGGCAGGAGGGTCCCAGAGTCCCGAGCCTGGGCAACTTAGCAAGACTTGGGCTGGAGATGTAGCTCTGTGTGAAGGCTCTGGGTTCAACTCCTATTATCACAAAAATCAAAACTGAAACAAAAAAAAAAACCTCTCTACACCATATGTATGTATATATATATATATATGTATTTGTCTTTTTGAGACAGTCTCGCTGTGCAGTTTGTGCTGGCCTTGAGCTCATTTTGTAGCCCAGGCTGGTCTCAAACTTGCAACGATCCTCCTACCTCAGCCTCCCGAGTGCTGGGGTTACAGGTGTGTGCCACCACAGCTGGCTGCAACACCACATTGAGACAATTGCAGACATTGCATCAGTTGAGACTGAGACTGTCCTTGGACAAATATGTGGTTAGGGGTTTTGCGTTTCTGCAAGCACCAGTGTGGATACCCAGATCGAGACAGCGTAGGGAATCACTCTAAGGAATTGCATTCTGGTGCAATAAGGAAGCTGCTGCCCAGCTCACACAGCAGACCATTTTGGTCAAATTTTTCTTTTTTTTTTTTTAACACCAGGGCTAACACTACAGTAACAATAAAAGGGTAGTATAGTAATATATAAACCAGTAATATACTTCATTTATTGTCATCACCAAGTACTGTGTACTGTACCTGTGTATGTGTGCCATCCTTTATTTTTTTATTTTTTATTTTTTTTGGTACTGGGGATTGAACTCACGACCTCACGCTTGCCAGGCAGGCGCTTAAGCCACTGAGCTAAATCCCCAGCCCCCCAGTGTGTGTGTGCCATCCTTTATGACTGGCTATGTGGTAGGTTTGTTTAGACCAGTGTCACCATAAATGTGTCAGCAGTTGTGGCACTACCATGTCATGATATGTATGGCATCATTGGGTTACTGCAACTTTTCAGCTTCATTCTAATCCCACAGGACCAACTTTATACACTTAGTCGTTGTTGACTAAAATGTCACTGTGCAAGTGTAACTATTTCTTTTCCTTTTCTTTTTTAAAACAAGGTCTTACTATGTAGTTCAAGCTGGCCTTCAATTCACTATGTAACCCAGGCTGGTCTCAAACTCACAGCAAGACTCCTGCCTCAGCCTCTTCGTGCCAGGTTCTTGGTGTGTGCCACCACACTTGGCTGGCTATAGGACTATGTTTCTGTTTAGGCCAAGGCCCCACCGGCCTGGGCCTTATGTCTCCTTGCCCTGTTCACTGCTCTATACTCATGGACAGTCTCAGGGCCACCAGCCTTGCTGTTCACTCGGCCAGGGCCTCACTTCCTGCATTTCCCCCAGAGAGGCCTTCTCCCCCAACCTGACACGAAACTCCCCGTGTCCCTCTCCTGTGCTGTGCTTTACTTCAGAGCACTGTCGCACACCTGAAACCCTGACTCGAACAAGACTTCGTCAGATAGGCAATATTGTATGCATATCCTCTGCTGCCACTGATTAGATTATGGCCTCAGAAGGAGAGCTGTGAGTCAGGTGGACACAGGATGCCCTTCCATCCTTGTCTAGTGTCTGTCCTGTCCCTGGAGCCAAGGCCCCCACCAGTTCAAGGCTGAACCCCAATGCAGAGGTGGCGCCGCGTAAAGGGCCAACTGGTAGGTGGGCAAGCAAGTGTCACAGGTCACCCATGAGTGGAGGCCAGCTCAGGGAGGCACTGTGCGACTTGCTGCACCCAGGCAGGCAGCAAGGGGAGAAGCCAGAGCAGGAGGAGCCTGGGGCCCTGCAGGCTGAGCAGAGCTCCGTGCTCCTGGGATGCTGTGTGCCGGCCACTGCCCTGGACCCCTCCTGCTGCTCACCTGAGTACTGCTGCAGCAGCCACACCTTAAGCTCGATGAAACTGTGGGCAAAGTGGCAGCTGTCCTCCCGTAGGCAGCCGTAGCGCACCTCGTGGCGGCACACGTCGAACTGGAAGTGCTCCTGGAACTGGCGGATCTTGGAGTACTTGAGGGAGGTGGAGCGGACGATGTGCACCAGGCACCTGGTGGGCGGGCAGGTGGGGTGGGTGTGAAGCGGGCTGCAGCCAACCCTAGACCCTCGTTTATAGGCCTGAGGGCAGGCTTCTTCCTGGGCAGAACAGCTCAGGCTTCAGCCTGGAGCTGCTTCAACCCGCAGATGCCAACAAGCAGAGGGTGCCAGACCCCACCTGGCCCAAGGCTGGGAGAGGGGAGCGGCTGCTGCGGGGGAGGGGCAGCTCCTCAGATTTCTGGCTCCATGAAACAGAGTGGGTCCTGAGTACTTTCTCTCAGCCAGGAACGGGGAGGGAACCTGGGGCCTTCACACCGAGCTGCCTCCCTAGCCCTTTATGTTACTGATTGATTGCTAAGTTGTCTAGGCTGGGCTTGGAACTTGCTACCCTGCCTCAGCCTCCCAGAGTACTGGGATTACAGACATGTGCTCCCCGGCACAGCTGACCCGGCCAGGAATCTTTGTGACACTCATTGGAACACTGGATCAGATCACTTCCAGCCTTTGCAAAGCGGACACCCAAGGTGGCAATGGCTAGTGCACCATCATAAACCCAGCCTCTGGCCAGGCCGGGATGTAAGCCAAGGTCTGCCTGCTCCCAGACCCTGGGGCAGAACTGGGGTGAGAAGACGGGACAAAGGCAGGGATGCCAGGCCTGACCCAGCCTCCTATTCCCCCTGCCTGATGTTGACATCAGGAGAGTAGCAGGAGCCGGGCAGGCATCAATCCTGGCCCTGCCCTGCCTGCTGGCTGAGCTGCTCCCGAGGCTCAGCTTTCTCTTCGGTCCTCTCCCAGAGGACCACTGAGATTATTAAACGCTTAGAATGTAATAGTTGCCCAAGAAACGTGGCTCCCTCCCTTGACTGGTGGAGACTGCCTAGACGCCTAAGGTCTATCCTTTGGCCTCAGCTTTTCCCGGCCACCTCAGGGGACTCTCCAGCCACCCCCAGTCCCCACTCACTTGTTGTTGTAGAAGCTGTGCTTGGCAGCCAGGTTGGAGCAGACGGATGGAGAGTCCTTAGTGCCTTTGCTGATGATCCGGGGCTTACTGTCAAAGCAAATCTGCCAGGAAGGGGAGGGGCTAGGACCCTGCAGGGACACCTTGGGGGAGGGGTTGGGACCCCACAGGGACACCTGGCAAAGGGCAGCTGGTTCCCTTAAGCTCCGCCCTGGGTCATAGGAATGAGGAAGAGAGTCCCAGGGTCTATCTCTCATGTCTCTGGCTCTAGCTCACGGACGACCTTCTCTTTCCTTTCTCAGATGCCTCCACTCCTGATGTGTGGAGTAGGGAGTTCTTCCATGTCTCTAAGCCTCAATTTCCTCAACTGCAAGGCTGGGGACAGTCATTCCCTGCTTTTCCCCATAGATTCACTAAGGCTAAAAAAATAATATAAAAAGGAACTAGAGGTGCTTTGTAAGCTACATTCTACAGTGCGGCTGTGGTCCACAGGCTTCTGTCCCTGAGCGAGCAGGCACTCGTCCGACCGCCCTAAGGCCAGGGAAGGGGCAGTTGTGCTGCAGAGGGAGCAGACTGAAGTACGCCAAAACCTGCCAGCCACACAGAGCCAGAGGACCTGCTCCAGAAATGGATGTGACACTGCCCCTACCACTGCCAAGCCAGGGCAGGGTGGAGAGGCAGGGCGAGGTCACCAAGGCGCAGCAACATGGGAGCTCTCAGGAAATAGGCAGGAAGGGCAGTGGGCCCTGAAGCTGGCATGGCCAGATGTGGTGGAGGGATGGAAAGCAACACTGTGGGCACCTTGCTCAGCTCAACACCCCAACACCCAACACACTACACCCACAACGGGGGGATTCAGGGCCTTCCTGGCCATGACCCATCTGCCTGGTCCCATGGGTATTGGCTGTGAGGCCTACCAGGGGCAGCCAACACTGGGATGTGGGCCTCGGCTCCAGGCTTGAGCTCAGCTCTGCTCTGCTCTGGACTGGCCGTGTGGCCTTGGGGCAGAGCTCTATCTCCCTGGATCCCAGCATCACCAAGAGTAAAGGGACACTGTAGAGAGGTGGGGACAAAGATCTAAAGCCTGGCCTGTGACCAGCTGCCAGGGAGGGACAGGTGGCAGGCCTACTATCGTTTTCTGGCCTCAGTTTCCACCTCTGCAGAATGAGGGTGCGGGACAGATCTTGGCTCTAACAGACAGGCTCCTTCCTCAGGGCCCACCTTTGTGACAACCTAGTGATCTATATCAGGCTCCAGTGATGGCCTTGGCGAGGGGCACCCCAGCCCTGCATGTGCCCTGGACTGAGGGGGAGGTGGCAGGGCGGCTGGTGGGTACCTCGCAGAGGAAGGTGAAGATGCCCTGGTGCTCCTTGAGGAGCTTGGCGATGGTGAGGCTGCCGCGCTTGACACCCCCCAGTGGGTCGAAGAGCAGGTCGCGGTTGAGGGTGCCCTTCCGTTCCTCAGTCCAGACGTCGATCTCCTCCTGATGGTAGGCGAAGGTGCAGTTATCCCCGTACTTACAGTCCTGCTTGTTAATCATGTCTGCAAAGAGGCAACAGTACACAGTTCTGCCAGGCGGGGACAGCAGCCCGCAACATGCCCATGACCCTGCTGTGGCCAGTGGGGCTCAGCGCCACTAGACAGGGTGCTAGTGCCTGAGGATGCCGTGCCCAGGACCTCTGTAGTCTGGCACCAGTGGAGCTTGGTAATCATTCCTGCCCAGGGCTCCTAGGGCTGTCTTTGGCAGGCCAAGCTTGGCAACAAGTAGCGAAGGGGCTTCTGAACCATCGGAGGGATTGTAAGAAATTATTATTCACTGGGAAACTGGAATTTTAGGACCAAGAACCTGAGTCTTCTGACTCAGTGGGATCTGGGTTTCCCCGTCACCCTGAGCCACAGCCATCTCTTCTGTGAGCAGAGAACACTGGGTCATGGGGATGCGTGGGATAATTAGTCAGTCAAACTCTTGTGGCCAGGGGTTTGGAGGGAACAAAGCAGGCTTAGACCCTGCAAAGCTGCATCCTGGGGTGGGCCCTGACTTTCCCTCCTGCCTTCTTATAATGTTTGCTTGTGATAGGGTCTCGCTACGTAGTGCAGGCTGGCCTTGAACTCACTATGTAGCCCAGGCTGGCTTCAAATCTGTGGTGATTTTCTCGCCTCAGCCTCTGAGTGCTGGGATTACAGGTATGTGCACCCCACCCCCACCACATGCCTCATTTTCCTTATGTCTGTTTTGTCCCACCCTATGCCAGGGTTCAGGCACAAGGAAACTCAGCTCATAGACCCAGAGGAGTGGGTCCCCAAGATCTGAGCAAGAGCATGGGGTTGGGGTTGGGGTTGGGGGTTGGAGAATAGCTAGGGCAGACGGTGAGGAGGTGGATGTGGGTACCCAAAGGCCTTAAACTGTTTGGCTTCATTCTCCTGGCCTCGGGCAGGGCTGCAGGAAGGACAGTGAAGCAGTCTGGAAGCTGAATAGGTGACTTGCCACAGGCTGGTTTAGGGGATAAAGCTAAAGCGTGGGGTGGCCTTTCCCAGCCTCAGTTTCCCCATCCAGAGCTGTAAGGATGCCTTGTAGTGAGTAGAAAGGGTGACAAGGAAAATGCCCAATCTCATGCCTGTCTGTGAGCCACATACACAGGACAAGTTGGAAAGAGAAGCAAGCAAGCAAGGCATGTGATGAGTGGCCACCTGGCACTAACCACACCACCACGACCCAGGGCAAGGACAGTGTCAATAATGCCATCATTCAGCAGAACTGACAGCCAGGCATGGTGGCACACACCTGTCATCCTAGCACTTTGGGAGGCTGAAGCAGCCAGATTCCAAATTTGAGCCCAGCTGGGGCAACTTTCTGATTGTCTCAAAATAAAAAGTAAAAAGGGAGGAAGCTCAGTGCAAAGGCTCTGGGTATAATCCCCAGTACTGGAGGGGAAAGTATATATATATATGCACACACACACACACACACATATGTCTATGTCTATGTATATATATACACACACACACACACACACATACATACATACATACATACATACACACACACACACACACAACATACACCTTCTTCCTACATGCCAGTCCCAAGTACTTTCTACAGATTGTCCCTGCGGCCTCCCATAGGGGAAATGGGCTGTCAGTGACAGGGGCCTTCACTCTCCAGAGCATAGGCCATCCACGGGGAGCTGGCTCCTAGCACATCCTGAGTACAACGCCACCGTCCCTGGGGCTGGGGGCACAGAGGACGCTCGCTGGGATGGGGAATTCGTCCTTGACGGTCCCAAGGCCCCGACTCTCAGCTTCCAATCTCCCCTGCAGCCATGAGGACCACGCCTGCTCCTGTGACCAGCAGGGCAGTGGCTGGGACGAGAAGAGTGAGGCCCCTGCCACAGCCCACTCACCTTTGCACAAGTAGTAGGAGCCCACAAAGCTGGTCTTGGTGGGCCGCGGCCGGATGCGCTTCCAGGTCTGGTCCTCGGCGCTGCGGAGCCGCCCAAGCAGGATGTCGCGCTTGCACTTGTGCTCCAGGCCCTCTCGGTAGGTGTAGTCGCCCGCCCTGGGGCCTGGGACATGGGAGACAGGGACAAAGTGAGTCTGGGCAGAACTGAGAGGTGTGGGGGGCGAGGGCAGGCCCTTGCCGCGGTGGGAACTGGAAAGCCTGCCTGCCCTACGGGGCTTCCTACAGCTCCTGCCATAGCCCCCCCTGCTACGTGCCCTCTGAAGACAGTGGGCTGGAGTGGGGGCTGCAGGAAGCCATCATCCCCCAGTTCCTTTTCTACCACTGCCCTGACCATGACCTGTGACCAACCTGCTCATCCCAAGGTTTCTTGAGAAAGCCCTGGAAGGCTGGTGCCCAGCAGAGGGCGTGGTGCCCAGAGCCCACCTTCCTCGCCCAGCCTGGAGGGCTTGTTTTGGGCACGTATCTCCCCCAGGCTCCTGCCATCCTGGGGGCAGGGTGTGTGGCCGCAGATGTGACAGTGACTTACCTGTCTTGGGGTAGCACAGCTGGCAGGCCTGCTTGAACTCGTGGGTGGCAGCCAAGGGGTTCTTGATGAGCAAGGCGGTGTTGGGCATGGAGGGCTCCGGCTGTTAAGGGAGGAGGCTGTGCCATGAGTGGCATCTGGGAGGGGCACCGGTGTGGACTGGGCAGCCTTCGACCTCCCGTCCTTCCCAGGAGAACTGCAACCCAGACCCTCGCAGCCCTTATGGTCCACAAGCCCTGGACCATCAGTGCTGGGGGGAGCAGGGAAGCATGGTGACAGCGGAGGGGCCCAGGCTTCGAGCTGGTGACTCACCGATGGGGCTGGCTTCTGAGTGCTGCTTGGGGGCCGGTGCTCCTGTGAGTTGGTCTCCTCTAGGCAAGGAGGTGACACAGGGGTCACTGCCCTGCCACTGAGGGCTCAAGGGGTCTCTCAGGACTCGGAGAAGCCCCAGGCCTCACATCCTCGCCTACTCTCATTGACCCCCTCTGCCCCCACTCTGTCCTCTTGGCTGTAGCCTGATCACATCCACCCCACGAACCCAGCACGAAGCCTCAGCTCGGCTTGGCTCCTGGCTCCTTGGAGATTGTGTCCCACCCATGGCCCCTGACGACCCTTCCACCTCCGGGGCCTGGGCCTCTGCTCCCTCTGCCAGCTGCTGAACTTCTCTCTGAGACCTGGCCCAACCCCCACCTCCTCCAGGAAATCAACTCAGCACCCCTGTGGCCTCCCAGATGCTCTGTGAGCCCCTCTGTTGCGTGGGCTATGGCAGACTTTGGGAAGTCGGTCCCACCATAGCCCAGATGGGTCAGTTTCCTCTACATCCCTGGCACCCCCTCCCCCAGCCTCAGGGTCTGCTGCATGGAAGCCCCCAGCCTAGGACATCTGAGGGGCTGCACAATGAACACCAGACTGGGCCCCCAGGGTCCGCAGTTCTACCCTCTGAACTTGAACAGGACCCCAGACCGAGGCTGGGCTCCACATGGTGCAACCCCCTCTACCCTCCAGAGACGGGAAGTGTGACAGGTCCTTGCAAACTGTCAGGGAGTGGAGGAGGGAGGCCTCACCCATGAAGGAGTCTGGTTTGTCCAGTGATCCCCGGGCTGACCCGAAGCTGTCAAGGGCATCCAGCCGGGCCTCCGAGTATGGCAGCAGGTCCAGGGGGTCCAGTGTGGGGCCTGGGGGGTCAAGGGCGTCCAGCACAGAGGCAGCCAGCTTCTTGGAGGGGTCCATGACGAGGCCGAAGGAAGCAGGGGGCAGCGGGCTGGAGACAGGGATGGAGCCACCCACCACGGGTGGCAGGAGTGGGGTCCCGCCAGGGAACACTGGAATCAGCTGGGGCAGCTCACTGGGCACACTGCCACCGGGCAGGCCACCCTGGACCAGAGACTGAGAGTGGAACAGAGGGAGGGTCAGCAGAAAGCTCGACTGCCGCCCCAGCAGAGTACTCTGGGAAGCAAGCAAGCTGCTGCTCCCTGCCTCGGCCTTCTACCCCGTCTGGGGTGGCTTTGTTTCCATGCTGGCCGGTCCCTCCCAAAGCATCCATTTTTCTAGCAGGGATGCTGACGAGACTAAGGGGCTCCAGGGGGACAGCTCAGGAAGCAAGAGGGTGGTGAGGTGGCTCACCAGTGAGTCCAGGAGGGTGTCCAGCTCCGGACCAAAGACGTCCCCGTCTGAGAAGTCATCCAGATTCTCTGTGCTGGGGGTGGCCCTGCTGCTGCTTTCCAGAGGGGCCAGCAGGTCCAGGACATGAGGGAACAGGGGCATTGTGGGGGTGGAGGGAAGCAGGGCCGGGGATCCTCGCAGGTCCACATAGCAGTCTGTGGAGGAGGTGGGCTCAGGGGCTGCAGGGGTGCCACCGGTTGGGGGTGCACAGGGAGTCCTGGGGCTCAGGGCACTCAGCCAGCACCTTCCTGCTTCCCCAGCTCCTCCAGGGACCCTGCCTCACTGCTGCCTGCGCCCAGAGGCAGAGAATCAGTGGAGCCAGAGGGGCCCTTCAGTGCCACAGTAAGGCTTGCTGACCTTGGTCTGGCTGGACAGCCACTATGGCCACTTTCCTCTGGAGAACACTGTAGCACTCCAAGGGTCACTGGTAAGGTGTAACCCTTGCAGCCAATGAGGGAGGGGAGGAAGGTTTTGGAGGTGGTGGGAGCCCAAGGCAGAGAGGCCTGGAGGGATGCCCAGGGACCAGCAGGGGGAGTCTGACACCCTAATCTGCTGCGCTCTCAATGACTGGTCCCCATTTCTACCCTGTCCTCTTGATCAGGGACATTACCTGTTTCAATGTCATCTATGGACCCCAATCCATTGGAAGTTCCCTGTAGAGAGGAAGGACACAAGGGCATTCGTTAGGCAGGGGACACGGGAGGGGAAGACCAGGGACACAGCAGCTTCACAGCCACTGGTCACCTGGGGTCCAGCCTGGGGTGAGACTAGCATGGGCTGGGACCTGGGGGTGTGGGGTTGGAATGTAACCTCATAGGAGGAACACACATGTTGAGCCTCAGCTTCCCTACCTGTCAAAGTCTGGGTGTTATGATTTGTGTATCAATGACCTCCGAAGCCTCAATCTTAGACACTGCTTTTTCAGAGGTGGCTGAGTCTACAGTGTGTGATGCTAAGATTAAGGATGTGTGGTTACTAATCCAGTGGATTGGTTTGGCACCACCCTAATCCCAGCAGTCTGGATAAGATATAAGGAGCTAATAGACACTGATAAGCCCCCTTGTCGCTTTGCTACCTTTGGCCAGACATGAACTGGTTCCCCCTTTGCTGCTTCTGCTGTCTTGTGGGCACTGTGAACTGTTTCTCCTCTAGGATGCCCCTCTGCCAAGGTACCCCACCCTGGAGCTTGCTCTGTAGCCTGGCTGGCCCCTCAGCCTCCATGAGCCTGTTTCCTTACACAGCCACCACCTCCTGGGGCTGCCACAGGGCTCAGGTGACTTGGTATTGACAAGAGCTCAAACTGCGCATGTTGGTGCATGCCTGTAATCCCAGCACTTGGGAGGCTGAGGCAGGAGGGACACTGCAAGTTTGAGACCCGCCTGGGCTACAAAGTTAGCTCAAAGACAGCCTGAACTACATAGCAAAACCCTATCTCAAAAAGACAAGAGTAGAGCCGGGCACGGTGGCGCACTCCTGTAATCCCAGCACTCAGGCGGCTGAGGCAGGAGGATCATTGAAAGTTCAAGGCCAGCCTGGGCTACAAAGTGAGCCCAAGGTCAGCCTGAACTGCATAATGAGACTCTGCCTCAAAAAGACCAAAAAAAAAAAGACAAAGAGTAGGGCCAGTGATATAGCTCAGCAGCACAAGCACTTGCCTGTAAAGTGTGAGGTTGTCAGTTTGATCCCCAGTACCAAAAAACAAAACAAAACAAAACAAAACAAAACAAAACAAAACACCAGACAAGAGCTCTATTAGATGCTTAACAGACATTTTTTTGTTTTGTTTCTGAAACACAGTCTCACTATGTAGCCCAGGCTAGCTTCAAACTCATAAGGACCCTCTTGCTTCCATCTCCCAAGTGCTAGGATTACAGACGTGTGCTACCATGCCCAGTCAGATGCACAGGATGTTTTAGTGTGACTCTCGGGTCAGGGATACAGCCTGCCTGGCAAGCATGAGGTTGTAAGCCCAAAAAATAGGTAAGTAAAATGTGACTCTCTGCAGGCTGACTTAGGTGTTGCCCCTCCCCCCAGACTTCCCCTGCCTTGGCCCCACCTCTGGGCCATGTGTAGCAAAAGTCACCCCAGAACACTCTCACTGTCTCTGAATCTCCCCGTAAGGGCCTTAATGCTGCCCGCCTCCTGTTTCCATGGACAGCCCGGCAAGGTCAGGTCCCTTACCATCAGCCACCCTTCCGCAGAAGGCAGCAGGAACAACCAGTGTCCCATCCTCTGCCAGGTGTGGCCACTTTACCCCCACTGCTGTGTCCAGCAAGGTGTCACACAGAGGAAGTGGGGGCCCAGGCTGCGGTTCACGTAGAACCCTTCCAGCAGCACCCCTGAGCCCATGCACTGGACAAGGGAAGTGTGAGGTTCCAGATGAACGCCTGGAGGGACAGCTGTGATTCTCCCTGCTGGACGGCCACCTTGAAGCCCTTGCTGTGGCCGCCAGGCTCCTCTCCTGCTCTGCAGGGCTCCCCAGCAGTAGCGTCTGCTCAGGGAGCCCAGGTTCCCAGCAGGCGCACATGGGGTAGCCTCACGACTCACTGTATCCCACAACCACCGTGCAGAAAGAGGGGAGCAGAGCTGTGAGAGGAAGAGTGGCCACTGCAGATAGGTGTCCCTCAGATCTGAACCCCAACACATCGGGATATAGGACCCAGGCTCGTCTGTGCTCCCTGGGAAGGAACTGGCCTTGTGGTCTAGGGTGTCACTGCTTCCCAACTCCAGGCCTCTGCCAGGCTGTGCCCCACTCTGTGTTCCCCTCTCTCTTGCTCTGCCCACCTGGGATCTGCTCCACTGGTTCTGGAAAGCCCTCTCCAGTTAAGCTGCCTCAGGCTCCTGTTCTCACACTCGGGACAGCTTCAGTCTGTCCAGGGCCCCTGCCTGCCTCCTGCGCCCTAAGAACTCACCATAGGCACTGCCCAGGCCGCCCTGCTTCTTGGTCACATGTGGGGTGACAGATGGTCAGAATGTACGAGAAGGCTGCAGGACCCCTAGTGGCTGCCATACACCCATGTCTGTGTGCCACCTACAAGCTGCCAGGGGGTATGCCTGGACACCGCCCGGCACTATGGCTGAGCCAGTCCTCTCCACAGCGGTATCGACACCACGCCGGCTTCTCGCCAACCTCTGCATCGGTGACTAGCCCTGACCTCTGTAGACACAGTGGGGCCCCCAAGGTTGCAGAGATGGGTAAAAGGCCTGGCAGGACCTGGGGTAACCTTATGCCACTAGCTAGAGATGACATCATTGTATTGCCAAAGGTCACCCACACCCTGCAGAGTGAACCCAAAGCTTTCCCAGTGGATGAACTGAGACAGGTTGGTATAGGGGTGTGGCAGGGGCTGGGGGGCCCAGCCCCCATCCTACCTGATCTGCCATAGCAGCTGCAGTGCCGTTACTGAGGAGAGAAAAGGTTTCCAATTCCTGCCAGGGGTTGGAGAGAGGAGGGAAGACGTTACAGTTCTGGGGAACTGCTCACTGCCAGGGTAACAGGCCCCGACACAGACGCCAAGGTCTACGGTGGGTCGGAGGTGCCCTGTCCCAGCCTGCTGCTGTCACTTGCCCCGTCATCCTGGGCCAGATTCAGGTTTCTTCCATCCTTGACCTGGACAGGGTGCTGAACACAAACACTCCTGCTCCGTGTCAGGGACAGTGCTAGCTAGGGGCCATCTCCAGATGCGCTCCTTTCCTTCCTGTCATGCGTCCCCAGGGGGACACGATTATCCCTGTGTTCTAATGCAGAGACTGAAGTGGAGCTCGCTTGGGTCACGGCAGACTCCCGCACACAGCTCCCGGCTTGTGAAATCCACAAGGATGTGAAGGAGCCAAGCAGACACCGACCTCACAGAGGTGCTGTGTGCAGGCTAGGAACACAGGCTGAAGGACGCTGGTGTCACCCTGGCCTCCTCCAGGAAGGGCAGGCGGCTGGCGTAGGGAGAGAGTGTGCTTAACAGCTGCTGTCTGAGTGAGCAGGAAGCCTTGGCTGCTCTCTCCTCTTCCCCAAGGTCCCGGTCCTCATGCCAACAGGGAGGGAGGACCACCTGCTTGCTCTACTCTGCTGTCCTCACCCGGCCTGGCTGCCTGGCACACCTTCCCAGCGGTGGCCAGTCCTTCCCTCGTCCACGTGCCACCCCAGGGCCCAGAGTCACCCACCTGGGGCCTCTTGTACGCCTTCCGCACTCGCAACCCTAGCTTCTGCGCCAGCTCCTGGCCCAGCTGGGTAACACTTTCATCCTGGAGAAGGTGAGACCCAGGGCATGGGGCGGGTCAGGCTGTGAAGCCCACATACCCATGCTGTAGACCCCTGCAGCCTTGCAAAAGGGCCCCGGCCACCCCGTGTGAAAGGCAATGAAATGACACCCAGGAGTAATGCTGCTTTCCAAGTCACAGCTGGGGAGCCATGTGGCTGGACCCACAAACTCATGCTTTCAATCTTATCTTTTCTTTTAAGGAAGGTGAAGAAATAATTTTGTTTTTGAGATGGACTTTATTTCTTTTTTTGTACCAGGAATCTAACTCAGGATTTTGCACTTACCAGGTAGATGCTGTGCCGCTAAGCTATAGCCTCCACCCTGCAAGACTTTTTTATTTGTTTGTTTGAAACAGGGTCTTGTTATGCAGCCCAGGCTGGCCTTGAGCTGCCGGCAATCCTCCTACCTCAGCCTCCTAGTGCTGGGATTACAGGGGTGCACCACCGTGCCTGGCGAGGTGGACTCTGTGTTCCCCAGACTGCCCTAGAACCCCTGGGCTTAAGCAATCTCCTGCTTCAGCTTGAGTAGCTTGGACAACAGGTGTGCACCATAGTACTGGGCTTTGGTATTTATTTAGTAGTACTGGGGATTGAACCCAAGACATTTTCACTGAATTCTATCTCTGGCATTCATTCATCTTGAGACAGGGTCTTGTTTAGTTTCTTGAGTGAGACTCAAACTTGGTGAACTTTTTGCCTCAGTCTCTGAGAGTATTGGAACACACCACCACACTGGGCTTTTAAATATTCTTTGTCTCTTGCAGAGCCAGAT